>CABHPR010137852.1:3694-24698 GCA_902168415.1 Peromyscus melanophrys
CACACACACACACACACACACACACACACACACACACACACACACACTCCTATCTCATCTTACTTGTGAGGCTGCCATTCTAGGCAATCTCCTCCACCTTCCTGAATCTTCCTGTAACCCCACTCCCCACCACACCCTCTGATGTCCTCACATTTGTGCACAAGACCCCCGGCCTCATCATTGCCATAGCAAAGTCCAGATCAGCAGAGAGGCAGCTGGAGGCAGTGACAGGCAGGGTGACCGAGAAAAGCCGCTGCTGACAGCCTGAGATCAGGGAATCCAAGACCCCAGCAGGGAAGAGCAGGTCCCCTCGGCACACGCCTGCAATTCCAGCACCAGGATGTAGAGGCAGGTGGTGGAGGCTGTCAGTTCAAGACCTGCCTGGGCTACAGAGAACAACAGTGTCTAAACAGCATCTAGTGAACGGTAACAACAGTGAAAACCAACAAGCAGGTGGTAGGCGCTTGCCTGGCATTCACCCTGGGTTCCGTTCTCAGTACTGCATCCCGCTCCCCACAATTCTGGTAACTTTTTAAGTTGGATGTGCTGCTCCACACCTGTAATCCCAGCACTCAGGAGGCTTGGAGGCAGAAGACAGAGGGTCAGGAGTTCAAGGCCAGCCTGGGTTACCTGAGAGTCTGTCTCAAAAAACCAAAACCAAACAAAACCTAACAACAAAATGCTCAGCACAGAGGTTGAAGCCACTCCTTGGGGCAGAGTGGCCCCACCTACCAGAGTCTTTGGATGGCCCCAGGTCACCTGGAAAGGCCCAGTGGCCCAGCAGGCTGTTTGGAAAAACAGATGCAGGAAGTACCTGCCTCCAAAGTGGCCAGGATAAAATAAGGTCAAGGAAGTTTTCTGTCACCCTAGGAACACCAACAACATGAGAAAGCGATTCCCATGGCCTGTGGTCACCTCTGGACACAGAGCAGGTGCTAACACTAAGGCAGCAGGGCCTTGTGGTGATCCGTTTTTGTATAGCTTGGAGAAGCCTGTCCTCACAGAGGCTATAGATAGTGGCGGTGGCAGCATCCCAGGCCTGAGGCCGCCACCTTTTCAAGTCCTAGGGACCCAGGTGCCCTCTCTGCATCTCTCTTTCCCAAGCCACTGGGGACACAGCCAAGCTGTCCGTCCAGAGCTGGAGTTGGAACCAGAAGTCTTAGCCACTTAACATTGCACCTTGGTCCCTCTCAGCATCCTCTGAGCCCCAGACAGGGAAAACGGGAAGTTGCTAAGTAACTGTGGTCTTACACACTAACCTCTGACACACGTCCTGAGAGCAAGCCTCTAGATTCACAACCTGTCTTGGCACCTGGAGAGAAACACTCGGTGTTTCTGCAGCATCCCCCGCAACAGTCCAGGGGGAGGAGAACACAGGCGGTGTCTAGGGAGCCACCAGTCACCCAAGGTGGGACAGGTACTGTCCAACTGCAGGTGTCCCCTGGGAAAATGAGGCCAGCGGCACCAGCGAGTGGGCAGAAGGGCGGGCAGAACCCATCTCCCCTAGAGCTCTCGGCACCAGCCTCCCGGTTGTCAGCCTGCAGCTGAAAGGTCACAGGCGTGTAGCAAAGTCCCAGTCAAGAGACGCCAGCGCAATTAATACTCCTGATTCCACCATCTCAGGTGCTCTCAAAGTTAATTGTGACTGATCAAAAGGCTTGGTTTTAGCTCTCTCTCGTGTGTGTGTGTGTGTGTGTGTGAGTTTTAAAGCTATCCCCTCTCTTGGCAGGGGTAGGGGGTACAGATGATTTCTGTATTTCTTCCGGAAAAAAAAAAATCAGCGACAGAAACCTGATTCTAAAAGACTATGGATTTGGGGCTTTTGATGTCGGCGTACAAACCACCGTGCAGAGAGCAGGAAATGACAGCTGAGCGATGCCGTACCACCACACCTGACACACCTGTTTTGTTTTTGTGTTTCCCTGTGTAGCCCTGGCCTTCCTGGAACTCGCTCTGTAGACCAGGCTGGCCTTCTCTGTAGAACAGGCTGGCCTCGGATGATGTGAGAAAGCTCAGCTCCTCCTGGGAGTGCGCTGGAAGGAGCTGGGTCTTTCCATCAGCATGCCTTTGATGTGACGTCCTCTTTTCCTTTAGCTGATGAAATCATCTGATTTTATCCTTTGAAGAAGACTCGGGCTGATTCAAACTTTAGTTACCACCATTAAAAGTCTCTAACAAGGCGGTGTGTTTCTTGTCTCTCTAACAGACGAACAGATTGAAGTATCTGTCTAATAGAACAAGGTTTGCGAGCACTGTGTAGTTGAGCAGGAATATTCTGTGTACACATCGTTCTTTAAATGGATTTTATATACTTAAGGTGGTGACCGCTTAAACAAGGGCTCTGTCCAATAAGAAAATCTAGTTAATGACAGGCTTTGCCTTGTTGTTTGTTCTGGGGACAGGGTCTCACTGTGTAGCCCAGGCTGGCCTGGAATTCACAGAGGACTGCCTGCCTCTGCCTCCTGAGTGCTGGGACTAATGGCGTGTATCACCATGCCTGGCCCCATGGTATCTTACTTTCAAGTCCTCCAAAATTAATAAGAAGTGAATGCTTTTTCTAACAAACCATTTCAAGGTACCTGTTATAATAACTTTGATCTTTAATAAATAATTTAAATTTTGTTAAGAAAGCAAGACTATTGATGTAGTTTACCTGTGTCTGTAACTGTTGGGTATCTACGATGCCATATGTTTTCTGTGTTTTAAATACAGCCACCTGAGCTTTTATTGAAAATCACCTCATTAAAAGGTTTTCCAAATTTTGTAGCAACAAAGTATGTTGCTGCATGGTGGTAGCGCACACCTTTAATCCCAGCACTTGGGAGGCAGAGGCAGGCGGATCTCTGTGAGTTCGAGGCCAGCCTGGTCTTCAAAGCGAGTTCCAGGAAAGGTGCAAAGCTACACAGAGAAACCCTGTCTCGAAAAACAAAAAACAAACAAACAAAAAAATAGATTAAAGTATGTTGTAAATGGTATTTAAAACAAATATAGTTGTGCCAGGCATGACCCACGCCTTTAATCCCAGCACTCAGAAGGCAGAGGAAGATGGATCTCTGTGATTTTGAAGCTAGCCTGGTCTACAAGGTGAGTTCCAGGACAGTCAGCGCTACACAGTGAGACGCTACCTCAAAAAACAAAACATTAACATAAACAAATAAGGTGAAGGGTGGTTGAGTATTGTGAGGATGGTAATGTAATTCTATTTAAACAATTTTTTGAGACAGCCTTGAACTCACAGAGATTCATCTTCCTCTGCATCCCCGAGATGGAATTGAAGATATGGCCCTCCTGGCTGAGTGTAGGCAGTGACTTCTCCTCCTCTTCCTTCAGGTCTATTTATTTTATTCTTGTGTGTGTGGCTACATATATATCTGTGAACCGCATGCATACCATGCCTGGGGAGCCCAGCAGAGTGCACCGGATCTCCGGGAACTGGAGTGACAGACCCTTCCTTGTGAGCTGTCAGGTGGGTGCTGGGAATAGAACCCAGGTCCTCTGGAAGAGCAGCCCCTGCTCTGGAGGGCCGAGCCAACTCTAGTCCCAGGTCCATGGGCTTGTTATGAGAGAGACCCAGGATTTCTTTGATTTTTAGGGATATGCTTGTTATCTCTCCCTTGCCACAGGCTGGGGGTCATGTGCAGGAAAATGAGTGGAGAGAGGCCTTGGGATTTTTTCCCTCTCTTGATCTGGTTAGCAGGACTCTAGCCAAGAGGGGCCGTCTTAGAACTGCCTGGAGTTTACCACAACTCCCTCCTCGGCATTTCCCGGGGATCAGTGAAGCAGCTGTTGGAGTTGGCCAAATCTGCGGACTAGGTCACAGGACTCTGAAGAGCCGAGGAAGTGACTCCACCCCAGCTACTGGCTCCTGACCCCCAGCCCCTGGAGTAAGAGACTGGGTTTCCGGCAGTCAGAGACAGGGAAAGCAACCCTCTGGGGTAAAAAACTAATACTAAACAGACTGTATCCATGTGATCTTTGAAGTCAGGCTTGCACTGTGGTCCTCACCCTGCCTGACCCTGCAGAGGTCAGAGGTCAGCTCTAAGAAGTTCTCTTCCACCTTGTTGAAACAGAGATTCTGGCTTTCTGCAGCTTCGTTGCTTTGCAAGCAAACTGGCTTTTGAACTCCTGGGCCATTATCCTGTCCCGGGTTCAAATCTCACTTTAGGAGTTTGTTCATTACAGATGTGGGACACCATGGGTTCCTGGGATGAAACTAGGGTCATTAGGCTTGCGCGGCTGTAATGCTTTACCCACCGAGCCATCACCCTGGCCCCAATGATCCCCAGCACTGCACAAACCAGGCGAGCATGCCCACAATCCCAGCCATGCGTCTGCCATGTGACCCAGAACAGTCAATAAAGTTCTTGACATCTAATAATGGTGACTGGTCCAAGCAGAGACCTCCCCTGAGAGTTTCTGTGCTGACTGCCAGGGAGATCTTTTTGGGTTCTGAGATGAGTTGATGAGATGTTGACCTGAGTAGGTAAGCAGCCTTGTCTCTTCCTCCAAGCTGCCCGTACCCAGAGGAAGAAAGAAGCCCAGCCATTGGCTCAGCTCTGCCTAAAAATCCAGAACTTTCCATCTTCGCTCAAATGAAAACACCCTTCCCTTGTTCGGAACCCTGCGATGGCTCCCAGCTCAGGCAAAGGAAAAGGCTGAACGGACTGTCCCTGTGGCCGCAGCCTCCTGTTCCCTCCCAGTCACACCACTCTTCTCAGGTGAGGTCCGATCCCTCATGCCTCTGGGCCTTCCCTCTGGCTGGTCCCTCTGAGGACCCAATGGCTGTCACCTCACCTCTTTCCAAGGCTATGCTGGCATCTAGAACCCGACCCATTTCTCAGTGAGGCCCACCCCGAGCTTCTTAGTGGTCCCAGTCTGCTGCACCCGCAGGCTCAGAGCCAAGCCCTGTCTCTGTTCTTTCCACAGAGAGGATCTCCCAAGGCCACCCATGCCACACAGCCACAGCGGACTACAGAGGGAGGCAGGTGAGAGAGGAGAGAATAGAAGAGTCCTGGGTAACTGGTTTACTTTTTTCCTTCGCATTTCTTTATTGTGTATGTATACGTGTGGGCATGTGCACTCCAGCACATACGTGGAGGCCAAAGGACAACTTGCAGATGTCACGTTTTCTTCCTTCCCCCTGGTGGGACTGGGGGATTGAACTTGGGCTGTCAGGCTTGGCAGCAAGCACCTTTGCTCACTAGACCACGTTGCCAGCTCCGCTCACTCACTGGCCGCCACCTTTACCCACATCACACAGATAGAGCAAACACAGTTTGGTGAACTGAGTTCAATTAAACCAAGTGATCTTGTCCCTCATAACCTGGACTCCAAACTGAAATTGGTGGCGCTCTTCCTCTTCCGGGATCTGGTTCTGGCTCCTGCTCTGGTCTGCCAACCTCCCGGAACACCTCAGGCCGCAGGCTCTTGAAGTCTGGGTGGAGCAGGCTGCCAGGAAGGCTGGGACAGAACCAAACAACAGGAACTGCCCCAGGCACCTGTTCTGGTGACCACTGAGTTAGGAATGAGAAAGATGGAGGGTTACCCCCACTTTTGTGTGTAAAGATCAGGTCTCACACTGTAGCCTGAAACTCACTGTGTAGCTGCAACTTGGCCTCAGAGTTGCAGCAATCCTCTTGCCTCAGCTTCCTGAGCACTGAGATTATAGGTGTGCTCTCTGTTAGGCATGGCAAAGACTGAGTGTATTACATTTAGTCTGTTTGGTGAGGGAATAAACCTCACCCAGCAGTAAGGAAGCCCAGAAACTGACATTTACCGACAGCATAAATGATTCAGGCCAGGAGCTGCCCTCCGTGAACCTGCTGACTGGGGGTTTTGTGCAAGGCTTCTAGCCTGGCCTCCCAAGCCTAGACTGGCCCTGGCCCTACTCCTAGGACCGCCCCTGTGGCCGTCAGGGATCCCCGTTTCTGCTTATGGACTGCAGCCAGGTGAAGGCACAGAGCCTCCTACCGTCATTATCACAGAGCCGGTCAGATGCCAAAGAGGTGCATGAGGAAGATCGGCGATGACCTCCGGACCAGACACCGGTCTGTGGTAGAGGTGACTATCTCAGAAGGCCCCCTTTGGGGCCGTGGACACCTGGTACACAGTCGGCAGTGGAAGAGATGAGAGTCTTAGCTGGTACAGAGGCACAGGCAAATTCATGGCTTATCTGGGCCACAGAGAGTTCAAGGGCAGCCTGGGCAATCTACTGAGACCCTGTCTCAAAGAAAAAAAAAAAAAAAGCCAGTGAGCTAACCCAGCCAGAAAAGGAGTCTCTCCCACGTTGTTCTCAGGTCTCCATGCTAGTGCTGCAGTGTCTACCCCAACACACACAAAATAAATAAATGTAACATTGTTTTTAAAGGAGGGGGAATGCAGCTCAGTTTACCTAGCATGCTCAAG
Source organism: Peromyscus melanophrys (assembly GCA_902168415.1). Taxonomy (NCBI): domain Eukaryota; kingdom Metazoa; phylum Chordata; class Mammalia; order Rodentia; family Cricetidae; genus Peromyscus; species Peromyscus melanophrys. Next base: position 10,100 of record CABHPR010137852.1, read on the forward strand.
GCGCTGCTCCTTTTCCTCCCTGCCCCCTCTTTTCCTCTCCACCATGGTGCTGGGGGTTGAACCCGGGGCTTATGCACCCCAGGCAAACACTCTACCACTGAGCCGGCTTCCCAGAGCTTTTTATTATTCTTATTTTGAGACAGGGTCTCACTGAGTTGCCAAGGCTGGCCTTGGACTCCCTGTGTAGTCAAAACAGCCACTGACATCAAGGGCCTTGAACTAAAACTCGTCTGCCTGCGCCTCTGGAGTATCTGGAATGGCGAGCATGCGCCCGCAGTCCTAGCTGGAGTGATGTGTGTGGATGTTTTTGTTATTGTTTGTTTGTCCCAGTGCAAATGCCAGGCAAACCCTGTGCCCCCGCCTCAGCCCCGCTCCTATGTTCTCTAACCCCACGACTTACTGAGCTGCTCAGCTGTAAGAAAAGCCCGAGTCCTCACTTGATGGAATGGTACCCAGGCATCCAGAGGAAGAACACGCTGCTTCTGCTATGATGCCCACAAGCCTCAAAAGACTGTGTCAAGGGAAGAGGCCCGGCACAAAAGGCCACTTGCTGCCAGCGGGATGGCTCTGAGGGGTGACGTCACTTGCAATGCAAACCTCAAGTTCAGTCCAAGGAATCCACGTGGTGGAAGAAGAGAACCCACTCCTGAGAGTTCTGTGACCCTTCACGTGTGCCATGGCAAACACATGCCCTTCCCCCTCCCCCCACCCACAAACAGATGTAAAGAGGAAAGAAATAACCAGCCTTACTTAGCCTGGGGGAGACCCTAGCTTCCGTCTCCAGGACAGCAAAGGAAAAAGAAAGAAAAATCTTGGAGGCTTCTCCGAGGAGACAGTTTCCTCTGGGTCGATGGTGAAGGAATTCTGTAGAAGGAATGGGGCTGAGTGCACAGCACTGCCACTGAGCTAACAACACGGAACTGTAGACTTCCTGGTGTATTGAATTAATTTTCAGTGGTGGGGTTGGGGCCAGGCATTCAGGGCTGGAGAGGTGGCTGAGCAGTTAGGAGCACTGGCTGTTCTTACAGAGCACAGAGTTCAGTTCCCAGCACCCACATGGCCGCTCACAACCATCTGTATGTAAGTCCAGTTCCAAGGAATCCATAATCCTCTTCTGGCCTCCACAGGCATGCATACATCTGCTGCACAGACACATCTGTAGATAAATACTCATAAGATAAAAATAAATCTTTTTTGTTGTTTTTATTTTTGTTTGGTTTTTTGAGACAGAATTTCTCTGTGTAATAGCCCTAGTTGTCCTGGAACTTGCTTTGTAGACCAGGCTGGCCTTGAACTCAGAGATCCGTCTGCCTCTGCCTCTCGAGTGCTGGGATTAAAGGCGTGCGCCACTGAAAGGACCAAGCAGACGCCATAACAGGCTGCTCGGTCTTCTCTCAGAGATCAGGCCTCAGTTTCAGTTTCCTGAGACTTGAGCAAGCAGTCTCTGGGAGGGCCGTGAACAAAAGACATAGTCCTTGCAGTAGCTCCCTTTCCGCACATACTCTGACTGCTCAAAGTTCAGCCAGTTGTTCACTGTCTGGAACCCCTCACCAACTTAGAGCTATGTGCATGAGTCAAGGACAGTGTAGCTAAAGTTTTCCTGCCTGGCCCACAGTCAGGACAAATCTCTCTCACCCGCCAGTCCCACAGCTGCTCAGACCCAACCAAGTAAACACAGAGTCTTATATTGCTTACAAACTGTATGGCCGTGGCAGGCTTCTTGCTAACTGTCCTTATATCTTAAATTAATCCATTTCTATAAATCTATACCTTGCCACATGGCTTGTGGCTTACCGGCGTCTTCACATGCTGTTTGTCCTGGCGGCAGCTGGCAGTGTCTCCTCAGCCTTCTACTTCCCAGAATTCTCTCCTCCTTGTCCCGCCTATACTTCTTTCTGCCTGACCACTGGCCAATCAGTGCTTTATTTATTGACCAATAAGCAACATGTTTGACATACAGACCAACCCACAGCAGGACAGAGCCTGGACCACTGAGCCAGCCCCCACAGTCAGTACGTGCTAGGCCAGCCAGCCCCCATTGTGGCTCAAGGACAAAGCCTGGGACTTGTGCTGGACTGCCCCCAAAGTGATAATTGTAACCACCAACCAGTAAATTCAAAGGTTACATACCCACACCCAATTAAAAGAGAACAGAGATAAAAATAAACCAATCCGAGTTGCACCCGTGCCAAACCCCCCCAACTGCCCTGAAGGGCTTGCGTTTTTTGCCTTTAAAAAGCTAGCCACAAAAGAAAGAGCAACTCCTCCCTGCCTCACTGTATTAGATGTAGGAACGAGTTCCCTGTCTAGACTTGTATCTATAGAATAAACCTTGCTGTTACATTCTGGACATCCACGGTCTTTGGTGGTCTCTTTGGGGTCATGATCTGGGCATAACACCACCACTGTCACTGTCGACTTGCTTTGGCATTTTGAAGCAGGCTTTCACTTCAGGCTGGACTTGCACTCTCCAACAGTCCACCCTGCCTCAGCCTCTTTCAGTGAGATCTTTTCTTTTTTTTTTCTATCAAAGATGGCTAGCCCACCAAAGGCCAGGAGTCCATAAATCTCTCCCATCTTGTAAAACTTTTATGAAAATGTTTTAAAACACTCCACACACCCCAATAACATGTGTTTACACAAAGGCCCAGAAGCCAAGCCTTCCCTACTTTTCCTTTGCATCGATTCTTTTAAAACTAGCCAATCACAAAAGACTACAAGGTTAGACCCTAGCCCATGGGTAAAAGTCATCAGATTTATTAGAATAAGACCCAAATGAACTCCCGGCCTTGTGCTGCTAGTTGGTTTGGGTTCTGGTGTACTCTTTTTACAAAAAGAAATTGTCTTTCCAAGTTACTTTCTCTTTGTGTGTCACAAAGAGTGCTTGTTTCCAAAACCTAATGAGGACCCCAGATGTATGCCCCCATGGCTGACTTTGTATACTTTCTGTTGTTGTGTGTGTGCATGATAGATGAATGAGAAAAGAAATCAGAGGAAAGGACATGAGTGCTGTGGAATAACCCTTCTGTACACTGTGTGAACATATGTCACTGTGACTGGTTTAATAAACAAGCTGACTGGCCAATAGCTGAATAGGACAAAGTTAGGCGGGAAAGCCAAACTGAGAATGATGGGATGAGGAAGGGCGGAGTCAGAGGAGTGAGCAGCCAGACCGAGCGCGGGAGAATGAGTCTGACATACAAAATGGGATAGAAGTAAAAGCCATGAGCCTTGGGGCAGCACATAGATGAATAGAAATTGCTGTGGATATCGATTGCTCTATGTGCTGTGAATGTGTTGCTCTGATTTGGTTGATAAATAAAATGCTGATTGGCCAGTAGCCAGGCAGAAAGTATAGTATAGGAGAGAAGAGAATTCTGGGAATAGGAAGGCTGAGTCAGGAGATGCTGCCAGTTGCCGCCTCCATGAGAAACAAGATGTAAAGTACCGTTAAGCCACAAACCATGTGGCAACTTATAGATTAATAGAAATGGGTTAATTTAATATATAAGAACTAGATAGCAAGAAGCCTGCCACGGCCAAACATTTTATAAGTAATATAAGTCTCTGTGTGTTTACTTGGGTCTGAGTGGCTGCGGGCCCTGGTGGGACTGGAGAAAACTCCAGCTACAAGAAATGGATTAAGTTGTGAGTTCCAGGACAGCCAGGACTGTTACACAGCGAAACCCTGTCTCAAAAAACAAACAAACAAAAACAAAGAACAGAAAAGAAAAGAAAAAGAAGTAGATTAAGCTGTAAGAGCTAGTTAGTAACAAGCTTGAGCTATTGGCTGAGCATTTATAATTAATATAAGCCTTAGTGTGTTTATTTGAGAGCAGCTGCCAGACAGGAAAACTCTGCCTACACATGACTGCTCTCAAGTATGGTGGAGGAGAGGTTTATTGTAGATAAAGGGAGACATAATCAGAGGCAGAGACATCTTGGAGAGTCCAGAGTGGACATGACCCTTAGCTGGGCCGTGTGAGGAGAGGAGGGAAGGGGGAGCAGCTGCTGATCAAAAGAGGCAGATTGGGCAGAGAGACTGTCCAAGAGAGTAGCTGAAAGAGACCAGAAAGCCAAAGTGGTTGGATTATACAGGCAGGGCAGCTGGGAAGGCAGCCCAGCCCCTGCCTGGGCTGGAGAATTTAGGGTAGGGGTGGTGTTAAAAATAAGACCATACCACAGTTTAAAGTCAAATTTGGAGCAAGATTTAATTAAATAATGACTAGGTGGGGGACTCTGGCCAGGTCTATACCTGGGTTCCCCGGAAATGGCCTGATCACGTTTTGCAGGGATTTAAAAAGGCAAAATCCATAATTCACCAAATTTTCCATGAGATCCAATCAGGGGCAAGGGTAAAACTTGATACTTTTCCTACCCACACACCTCCCACTCACATGTGATCAAGCACGTCCAGTGTAGATGGGTCAAACAAACTCGTTTAGGGGAGTGGAAACATGTGGCTTGTTGTCTCCCATAAACAACAGCCTCCACCGTTTCTGGCACTCTCTGTCCTTGGGCAAGGGGCTTGCAGATCAGAGGCATTTTTGTTTCATGGATCTCTCAGGCATAGTAATTAAAACTTAAAATGTACCTTCGGCTCTTACATTGGGCATGCCAGCCAGGAGGGCCCTGTAACAGGTTAAGGACTGAGGGATGCAGCTCATAGGCCAGTGTCTGCTTTGACACATTAAATAGGCGTCTCAGCTTTTTGTCCCGGGTTAGAAACCTAACAATACATATGTAGGATGAGTGTGCGTGTGCACACTCATGATGCATGTATAGAGGTCAGTACAACTTTTCAGAATCGAATCTCTCCTTCCAGCAGGTCACCAGCAAGTACCCACCGAGTCCTCTCAAAACCCTAACCCCGCCTGAAAAGCTAAGGTGGACCTGAAGGTGACCTCTGGTCTCCACACACACATGCTCACATCCACATGAACATATAGCTACAGATAGAGAGGGTAAGGGAGGAGAGGAGAGAGGCCGAGAAGCTCAGCCTTCTGTCTTAGTGGTGGCCCCCTTTGCAGTGGCTACCATTGTGTGTTAGCAAAGCAGAGCTTGGTAATTACTTGCTGACTTGGGCCATCTGCTGCTTCAGGATTTGGGGACTTGAATCCCATCACTGCTGCATAGAGCTTTGGGGTGGGAGGAAGCATTTCCTAGAACTAGATGACAGAGAGGCTGATGGGATATTTCCAGGGAATCTACTGTTTTCTGAGTACAGTCTTTGGAGTCAGGAATCCCAAGATCTCCCCAGCCTGGTGGCCACCCAGGCAGCTCACGTGCATGACACCCACCCACAGATGCCGCTATCCCAGAGGCTACAGTGCAGATGGGCGATTTGGGTGTTCAGTAATCTGTTTGGCCACTCCAGGGACCTTGTGGGGACACTTGGCATTCTTCAAGGGTTCGGCCAGTGATGGCTGTGCTTTCAAAGGCTGGACTGATAAGAATCCTTCCCAGCCCTCTGACTCATACAGCAGCCTCCGAGAACCGTAACAATTCCCTATTCTCTGCACACAGCACCCCCCTCCCCTCCCGGCCTCGTCCTGAAATCGCACTTCATGCCTGCCTTGTGACAGTCATTGAGTATGCCAGATGCTGACATTCTCAGGCAGCCCGGTGCCTGCTTCCTCCTGTCCTCGTGACGTCAAGTTCATCCCTGCACCACACTGAATGCCACCTCAGCCTCAGCTTTATACTGTAGTAACCACAGCAAAGGCAGCCATCCTTCTCCAGCCTGCTCCAGAGAGCCTGGCGCCCTCTGGATGCTCTGCAGACAAGTAGACCACTTCATCCTCGGTACCCTTTTAGCAGGCTGAAGGTGCAGATCAGGACACAAGCCCGGGGCTGTACATGTCCCATCAAAAGCCCCTGGGGTGGACGGAAGCAGAGTCATCTCCAGCCAGAGGACAAGAAACTCACCCCAAAAAAGCTAGAATCAGGCAGGCACTTCTCACCTTGCACAGCTTTCCACACCCCCTGTTCCTCCTGAGTGCTGAGCCTGATCAGATGGGCACCTTAGGGCTCTGTAGGAGACACACCTCTCCCCTCCCCCACTGCTCTTCAGAGCTAAATCAGGCCTCCAGATCAAACACTGGCCCACGTGGTTTCTCTAGCCAGCATACCAGATCTGTCCAGCATGTGCAAGTCCCTCATAGAGGGCCATGCCCCGCATTCAGGGCCATGCCCCGCATTCCAGAACCCAGCTCAGGAAATCTGTTTCCAGGAAACCTATCACTGCCGAGGGCACAGGAAAAACTGGGACTCCGAGCAGGTCTGGCCATGTCCTTTATGCAGCCAGAAGCAAAATGAAAATGCAAAGTCCTTTATTCAAAGGTTAAGAATGTTAAAGGGGCTGGGTGTAGTTCAGTGGTAGAGCGTGTGCAGGGCATGTTCAAGGCCTGTGTTCAAGCCCCAGTACTTGTGACAATGCGTGGACTTCAAGGTAGGGACAGTAAAGCCAGGCGTGGTGGCACAGGCCTATAATCTCAGCTCTTGAGACACAGCCAGGGTGATCAGGAGTTCATCCTTTGCTGCATAAAGAGCCAGGGCCATCTTGAGCTACATGAAATCCTGTCTCAAAGACAAAGCGGACACGTACTGGCCAAGGTCTACAGTCCCAGCACCCTGGAGGCAGAGGCAGGAGGATTTCTGTGAGATGGAGGCCAGGCTGGGCTGCACAGCAAGCTCCAATCCAGCACGGCTACATAGTGAAACCCTGTTTTTTTGTTTGTTTGTTTTGTTTTGTTTTTTAAATTAATTTACTTTTGCTTTTTGAGGCAGGTCTTACTATGTAGCCCTGGCTGTCCTGGAACTCACTCTGTAGACCAGGCTGGCCTGAAACTCAGAGATCCACCTGCCTCTGCCTCCCAAGTGCTGGGATTAAATGTGTGCACCACCACGCCAAGCCCAAGACCGTTTTAAAACAAACATCAACAAAAACTAAAGAAAATAAGTGCAGAAGACAGACGGGGGGGGGGGGGGGGAGGGGGGGGGGGGGGGGCAGCTGCTGGAGAGAGACCGGTGGTGAGAGCAAATGCTGATCACGATCACACAGAGGACCAGAGTTCAATAACAGCCCATGCTGGGTGACTCCCCACCACAGGTAACTCCAGCTCCAGGGCCTTTGACATTCTCTTCTAACTACTACAGATACCACACATGTGTGCTACACACACAGAAACACAGATACTTTAAAAATTCCATTTTTTAAAAAAAGACAGGAACAATAAAAATATGAAACTCAGTAGATGAAGCCGGTCAGTGGGATGCTTACTTCCCACACGAGAAGCCCTGGGTCTGTCCCCAGGACAGTATGGACCTGGCATGGTGGTGCACACACGGTTTTCTTTTGGTTTGGTTTTTGGTTTTTGAGACAGGGTTTCTCTGTGTAGCCCTGGCTGTCCTGGATCTCGCTCTGTAGAACAGACTGGCCTTGAACTCACCTGCCTCTGCCTCCCAAGTGCTGGGATTAAAGACTTGAGGCACCACCGCCCACTGGTGGTGCACACTTGTAATCTCAGAAATCAAGAGATGGAGGTAGGAGGATCAGAAGTTCAAGGCTGGACACATATCCATTTCCAAGCCAGCCTGGACTATATGAGACCCTGTCTTAAAAAAAAAAATTAATCAAATAAGCATCAATAGCCATGAAACAAAAAGCCCTTTCTAAGCATGGGTGGCCGGGTGTGCCTACATGAACCTGGCTCTGATCTCATCCTGAATGAGTCAACACAGCTAACAGGCAAGGTTGTTCTAGCCAAAGCCAGCCTAGGCTGACATCAGCACCTCACCTGCTCTGTCGAATCTCCAGGGCCAGGAGTCTTGGCTTCTCATCATTACCCCTCGGTGTTTATCTTGAAAGATACCACGAGCCACAGCAGACTCTGGAGCCAAACTTCCTGCAATATATGTTTTTATGGCTCTTATATAATGCTTACCACGTGCCAGGATTAACTAATCTAATCTTCATATTAACCAGGGGTAGGCTTTTGTAAATTTATTGTTATTATTCTATGTGCGTGAACGTTTTATCTGCATGTATGTGTGTGTATCATGTATGTGTAATGACCTCTGAAGTCAGAAGAGGGAATTGGATCCCCATGGGACTGGAGTTTAGGGATGGTTGTGAGCGGCCCTGTGGGTGCTGGGAATCTTAACTGGGTCCTCTGAAAGAGCAGTTAGTGCTCTTAACTGCTCAGCCAACTCTCTAGCAGCACCCCCACCCCTTTATGTAGCCCTGACTGACCTGGACAAAGCTGTGGAGACAAAGTTACCCTTAGACTCACAGAGATCCGCCTGTCTCTGCCTCCCAAGGACTGGAATTAAAGGTGTGCGCCACCATGCCCAGAGAGGTAGATTGTATTATTCCTGTTTTATGGATGAGAAAACTGGAACATAGGAACTAGGGGCTGGCTCTGTTGGCACAGTGATTGGCTGGTATGCACAAAGGCCTGGGTTCTACCACCAGGGCTAATAAAACAGGTGTGGTGATGGGTGTCTGCAGCCCACAGATGTTCAGTGAATTCAAGGCCCACCTGAGTACATGAGACCCTGCATGGGATGGGGGGGCTAACCCAGTGGTTAAGGGTGTGTAGTGCTCTCGCAGAGGACCTGAATTCAGTTCCTAGCACTTGTATTGGTTAGCTCACAGCCACCTGTAACTCCAGCTCAAGGATGTCCTCTTCTGGCCCCCACAGCGCTTCATTAGACCACCACCCACACACAGGTACACACACATACACATATTTTTAAAGATTTACTTATTTTATGTGTATGGGTATTTTGCCGGCATGTGTGTCTGTGCACCACATGTGTACAGTGTCCACAGAGGCCAGAAGAGGGCATCAGATCCCCTGAGACTAGAGTTACAGATAATCGTGAGCCACCATCTGGGTTCTGGGAACCAAACCAAGGTCCTCTGAAAGAGCAGTCAGAGCTTTTAACCCCAGCCACCTCTCCAGGCCCTCACATAATTTAAAAGAGATGGGGGCGGGGCACGACGGAGCACAGAGCAACCATATAACATACCAGTTACGGCCCACCTGAGCTCTCATTTCAGAGAGGTTTCCTGAGGCTCAGAGGACACACAGCCACAATGCACTGATCTCAAGTAGGGGAGTCAAATCCAGAACCACCAAGTCTTGAGCCCATACTCTGAGTTCTTTGCATCCAGTTCTCACCAAAGACCCAGGCTACACATATGCCTTCGGTAAATGGAAAATCTTAACCTCCCCCTTACCCCCCACCGCCTGCCCCAAAGAAAAGTCTATATCATAGCTCCTGGTACCTGGGAGTGTGGAATCATTTGGAAACAGTGTTTGAAGCAGCAGCCTCCAGAGAGACAGTCCATAGGATATGCATGTGCACATATACATATACATGTGTGTAGTGTTGGGTATATAATGAGGCTTACTTTGTGTGTGTGTGTGTGTGTGTGTGTGTGTGTGTGTGTGTGTGTGTGTAGGAGCAGATGTGCACATGTCAGAATGCCCATGGAAGTCAGAGAAGACTCAGTTGTCAGCGCTTGCCTCCCCCCTCGCTTGAGGCACCAAACACTCCAGGCTAGCAGGCCTTCTTGCTCTGGAAATTCTCATCCCACTCTGTAGCTAGAGTTTTCCTTCCTGGCCCACAGTCAGGGCAAATCTCTCTCACCTGCCAGTCCCACAGCCGCTCAGACCCAACCAAGTAAACACAGAGACTTATATTGCTTACAAACTGTATGGCCGTGGCAGGCTTCTTGCTAACTGTCCTTATATCTTAAATTAATCCATTTCTATAAATCTATACCTTGCCACGTGGCTCGTGGCTTACCGGCATCTTTACATGCTGCTTGTCCTGGCGGCGGCTGGCTGTGTCTCCTTCCACCTTCCTGTTCTTTTCTCCTCTCTGTTAGTCCCGCCTATACTTCCTGTCTAGCCACTGGCCAATCAGTGTTTTATTTATTGACCAATCAGAGCAACACATTTGCCATACAGACCATCCCACAGCACCACTCCCATCTTCCTATCAGAATCCTGGGGCTACAGGCCCGTGCTGCTGTGGCTGTCTTTATGTGGATGTTTGGGATCCAGGCTCAGGTCCTCACACTTTACTCACTGAACCACTTCCTCAGCCCCGGGAGAGCTATGACAGTGTATAATTGGCTCCTGTATAATGATAATGAATAATTGGTTGGAAAGTCCTGTAAGCTGTGCATAGAGGTGCATGTCTTTAATCCTGGCACTTGGGAGGAAGAGGCAGGTGGATCTCTGTGAGTTCAAGGCCAGCCCTGTCTACATAGTGAGACACTGTCTACATACATACATACATACATACATACATACATACATACATACATACATACATAGTTCTCCATATAGACTCTCTACAGGCTACAAACCCAGGGAGGTCAACAATATAGTTCAGTTCAAGGTCAAAGGCAGATGGTGGGGGCTGGAGAGATGGTTTAGTGGTTCAGAGCACTTGCTGCTCTTGCAGAGGACCCAAGTTCAGTTCCCAGCACCCACATCAGGCTGCTCAAAACCTCCTGTAACTCTAGCTCCAGGAGATCCGAGACCTTCTGCCCTCCAGGAGCACTCACAGAGACCTATCACCAAAAGTAGACCTAAAAGAAAGAAAGGTTGATGGTATAAATCCATCTGAAGATGGGAGATCAGAGATGTCACAGCTTGTGTCTAGCTTGAAGAAGACCTCCTCCTTCTGCTGTCTGTTCTGTTCCAGCCTGAGTGAGTGGGCTGTGGATTGGGTGGTGAGGACCCTCTGTGTGTCCATGAGTTCAACATTTAACTTCATGCGGAAACACCCAAAGACACACCTACAAATAATGTTTTAATCTGGGCATGTGGTGGCTGGCTAGGTTGGCTCAGAAAATTAAACCACTACAAATCCACCCCGTGTGGATTTTGAATCCAGACACATCTCCTGAAACCACCCTTAATCACCCAACAATGGCAGCAGAAAACTAATCCCATCAGGCATGATCCAGCTGTCCAACTCAGCCCCAAACACACTGGTCTCTCTTCCCGGAAGAAGAAGGAAGTCCCAAGCCTGTCATCTTCTGAAGTTCCCACGTTGTGGGGTAAAGTCAAAAGCCCTTAGCAGCTCAGCCTCCCCCAGAGCTTAGATCACACATGTGCTTCCATGTTGTGCTCATGGCTGGGTTCTTTCTTTCTTTCTTGAATATAATTTATTTATTTTTATTTATTTGCACTGGTGTTTTGCTGCACATATGTCTGTGTGAGGGTGTCAGATCTTAGAATTACAGACAGTTGTGAGCTGCCGTGTGGGTGCTAGGACTTGAACCCAGGTCCTCTGGAAGAGCAGTCAGTGCTCTTAACCACTGAGCCATCTCTCCTGCTACAGCAATAAGCACTCTTAACTGCTGAGACATCTTTCCAGCCTTTCTCTCTCTCTCTCTCTCTCTCTCTCTCTCTCTCTCTCTCTCTCTCTCCTTTCTTCCTTCCTTCTTTCCTTCTCTTCTTCTTCTTTTGGTTGGTTGGTTGATTTTTGAGATAGATTCTCACAGTGCAGCCTGACTGGCCTCGAACTTGCTGTCAGTCACACTATCCTCAAACTCACAGAGATTCATCTACCTGCCTCTGTCTCCAGAGGGCCAGGATTAAAGGTGTCTGCTACCAAGCCTGATATGATAGTTGGTTGAAAAATATATTTTAGCTGGGCTCAAGCCTTTAATCCCAGCACTCGGGAGGCAGAGACAGGTGGATCTCTGAGTTTAAGACCAGCCTGGTCTACAGAGTGAGTTCCAGGACAGCCAGAGCTACATACAGAAATTCTGTCTTGAAAAACCAATATATGTAATATGTGTATACACACACACACACACACACACACACACACACACACACACACACACACACGTATGTTTTCTTTCAGTGTGTGTGTGTGTGTGTGTGTGTGTGTGTGTGTGTGTGTGTGTGTGCATGCATGGAGGTTAGAAGACAATTTACGGGAATATATTCTCTCCTTCCACCTTATGGTTCCCGGGGATTGAATACAGGTCATGAGCTTGGTGGCAAGCATCTTTACCCTCAACCCCCCTTGCAGGCCTGTATGGCTGATATTTGTAACTACTTCCCTGTGCCCTCAGTAAGGCACCTCAGCTGACGCTGGTCCTTGGTCATGTGAGGTGACCAAGTGTCCTGGGTAATGACAGAGTAGTCATTTTCCCTTGACCTAACTTAAAAATTGGTTTGAGCATAGTTGTGTGTGTGTGATGGGGTGGGTGCAGTATGCCGCACAGAACACGTGTGGCGGTCAGAGGACCAGTCTGTGGAACTGGTTCTCTCCTTTCCCCTCCATGTGAGCCCTAGGGACTGAACGCAGACTGGCAATGCTTTGCCTTGTTGAGCTGTCTCACCAGACCCCCTCACTGGGGCTCCCATACCCCTGTAGATGTCTCTCTCACTCCTTCATTGAGAAACAGCTGTCCAGTTTCCCCATTCTGGAGAGACCAGAGTGTTTAGTCACCCCAGCCAGTGCTGTGACTCAGAACCATGGTGGAGTTCAGCTCCATGAGTCTCAGCCCCCTGGAGGAAGATCCTCCCTCTGGGGCTAAGACGGAGTTCAAAAACAAGGCAAGGCAAATGTTTTGCCAGTAGGTCACTGGGTAATGGAGAGCGACCCTCCTCCCATGTCCATCCTTCACCCCACACTGGTTGTATTAACCAGCGTTCTCTAGAGGAACAGAACCCTTGGAATAACACACACGACCAAAGGGGATTGCTTAGATTGGCTTGCATAACATAGGACTGAGAACTGAAGACGCTCCATCCCTGAGGCTGGTGCTGAAGGCCGGGGGGGGATTCCTGGGGGCAGGCGGTCCTCAGTCCATATGGGAAGGCTGAATAACCTGGGTCCTGATGTTAGCCAAGGAAGCATCCACAAAACAGCTTCCCTCACTGAAGGAGGGCAGGCAAACGCTTCCTGGTCAGACCTCTTCGTATCAGGGTGCACCAGAATGATCCTTCCAGAACATGGTCTCACAGACCTGCACAGATGTGTGACTGTGGGTTGAACCCAGATCCAATCCAATTGACACTGAGATGAACCATTACCCGGGTGAGCTCTCCTACTGTACTGGATTTTGACTCAGAGCTCATGGAAGCTTCTGGAAAGCCTCATCTCAGCCCTGCTGGCAGGGGCTGCCAGAGTCTTCAAGGTGGCGACACTGTTTCAGTAACTTCCATGAGCAGGGCTTTCGGGCGGCACGTCTCCTACTGTGAAGTGGACTGGAACTTGTTGTGATCCTCCTGCCTCAGCCTCCTAAGTGCTGACATTCTTGGTTATTTTACGTTTTTTTTTAATTTGTGTGAAGTCTGGAAACCTAGTGCGAGTTCACGCTTGCACACCTTCCCTAGCCTTCTGCACTCCCCGTGTTTGGGTACTCAGTGGCCACATCGGGTTTGTGGCAGTCATGATGTGCGGGGTTCTGTGATGATAGACTGAGCCCCCCACCCTTTCCCCGTGTGACAAAGAGCTCCAGGGATCACACTTTTCTGACTTTATGTATTTTTTAAAAGATTTACCTATTTTTTTAATGTGTCTGAGTGTTCTGTATGTATACCACATGTGTGCCTGGTGCCTGGGGAGACCAGAGAGGGTACTGGACTCCCTGGAACTGGAATTATAGACAGCCCGGAACAACCATGTGGGTGCTGGGAAACAAACCCAGTGCCATCTCTCCGGCCCCACGTTTCTGGTTTTTGTAAGACTTGTAGTACAAAGGTCATGAACATGGGTAGATTCTCAGATGAAGCACATGTCTGCTGGATCAAACCCCAAGCCCTGTGAAGCTGGTGCAGCTCACCTTGAGGTGGGTGAGTACCCAAACCATGGCACCATGGCTGATGTCACGTGTGCTGGTCACCACTGACAAGAGTTGGGTATGATGACGCATGCATGCAGCAGCATTAGGAGTTCATGCCAAGCCTGGGATACATACTAAGTTTGGGGACAGCATGGATTACATGACTCAAAAAGCCAACATGCCCTTCAGCGATAACTGTGCTACCTAGAAGGTGTTTCGGTGTGAAAAGTTCTTATTTTTCTCTGACTGCACCATGCATTAGGTCCACATTCTTATTTACTTTGTAGGGGAGGGTGTGAGTGCCACAGCTTGAACGTGGAGGTCAGAGGACACTTGCAGGAGTTGGTTTTCTCCTTCCACCGTGTGGATCCCGGGATCAAGCTCAGGCTGTTACACTTGGTGGCAGCAGCCTTTTACCTCAGGCCCTTTTCCCAGTCCCTTACCACACTCTTAAAGAGGGGGAAACTGACGCCTGGAGAGACCAAGGAACCTGCCCATGGTGAATTGACTGAGAAGCAAGGAGGAGCCCAGGTTGGAAGTTACACCTGGTTCCTGTTTAGAGTGCCTCCCTGAGCCTCAACTTTTGTCTATAAAACATGCTTCTTGGAATGTTCCAGACTGCAGGAGTTATAAGTGGCCTAAGGGTAAGCTATTGTTGCTGAGAGTGTTGCTGTTACTGTGTATGCATGCATGTGTGCATGTGTGTATGTGTGCATGTGTGCATGTATGTATGTGTGTATGCATGTGTGTATGTGTGCATGTGTG
>CABHPR010137853.1:0-14700 GCA_902168415.1 Peromyscus melanophrys
CTTGCCTTTGAAAGCATAGTTAAAGCAAGTATTAAGTAATAGAAATTGTATGTTGTAAATGTCCAAAGCTGTTTATGTCCAGTGAGTGAAGACAGTGAAAGAAGTCTGTCTAGTGATAACACAGGACAAGGGCTGTTGAAGCAGAATTAAGATTTGCTTAAGTGGGACCCATGGGTTGGCTCAGCTTGTGAAGGCTCTTGCCACCATGCCTGACCTCCTGATTTGATCCTGGAACCTCCAGGGTGGAAGGAAAGAACTGGGTCAATGGGTTGTCCCCTGACATGCAAGCATGTACACACAAATGAATTTTTAAAAGATAATAGAGATGGAGAGAGAGAGAGACAGGCAGAAAGACATGATTTGCTGAGGTATAGAAAAAAAGACTAGACAATATTGTATCTTGGGCAGACATCTTAAGATGGGAGATGAGGATGAAAAGGGATACTCATATACTTTTAGGAAGGCCAGCTTGATTCTAGTAGCTGGTCTCCAAAAATGTGAAAAGTTTAAATGGGTAAGTGGTCATTTGGTAATGATGCTTATGTGTAGGTCTGCAAAAATGTTTGATCAATGAGGATGTTAGAGGAAGAATTACAGTGTACAGTAAATGGTACTGTCCATAAAGGTTTCCTTACATGTCATGTAATTCAGGAAAATTCAGCCTTTTAATTAATGCACTTGAAATTCATTAAATGCTAGGGCTAGCTTTGTCATGATGAAGAAGAGGACTTTTTTGTGTTTCTTGTTCTCAGCGTTCTTTATCTGCTTTTCTAACCCTCAGTTAGAAAGTGTGTGTCTTTATTAAGCTGGAGCTACGCTCAGTTTGCGACCCACCCTGTTAGACAGTGACTTCAGATATACCCATTTTACTTGCCTTGTGGACTCCCTGAAAGCTGGTTTAAAGTAGTTTCTGGTGGGAAATTAATAGTTGATAGTAGATTGGATTACCTTCCATTTCAGTGTGTCACCAGATCAATGTATGAGAACTTGCAAAATACCAATAAAGGATATTTTTAAATAGTGTTACTTAATTATTAAGTTATGTACTTAGAAAACCACTTACTTAATTGGTTTCTTTTGTTGTTGTTAATTAACATAACTATTCAACAGACCCATGATACTGTCTCACTTTAATCTTTTATCTAGGTTTATTAATTGCAAATAGCTTTAGATTACTTGAGACCTAGTATCGAAGTTGCTCTTTAGTATTCATGACTTACCAGCTTTTAGAACTAGGGGATTGTATTTTGCCTATGATCAAAAAATTGTGTCAGTTTCATAGGCTTATTAATGGAAGCTAGTAGCGGGTGGCTGTTTGGAACAGTCACGGGATTTGTTCTGTATTCCTGTAAATCATTTTCCACTATCTATAATCATAAGAAGTATGCATTGTATATTGTTTGGTTGGGTGCATGAGAAGCAGCTTTAACTGCCGGTCTCGGCGTGTATGTGATTGTTCATAAACAGCTGTTCTGAACGGCCTCTGGTTCAGTCATAGTGCTTAACTCCAGGTGGGGTTTTTATAGCCAAAGTCTTAGAAAGTTGTCTCTGTTATCTGAGTTACCCAAATGCAAATTTACTTTGACTAATTCTTCATTTAAGGATTTGTTTGCATTTGTTCAACACTGCAGAGACTTTTTGGGGAAAATGATTTTTTATGATAGTTTTTCCCTATGGATTAGAAATTGTGATAAGTGTCTGTTTGAATTTAAGAAAACATGTTGCTGCACAGGTGAGGTAGTATTTGAAGTACTCAAAAGTTCATGTCAGTGTTTTGGTTCATTTGATTATTTTCTTTTTTCTTTTTCCTTCATTTTTTTTCTTCTTTTTTCTTTTTCCTTCTTTTGCTTTGTTTCATTTTGTTTTGTTTTTATTATTTTTTTATTTTAGCTTTTAAAGGGGTGTCTGTGGCCTTGCTGCATACTTGGCTGGCCATATTTAGTCTGCATACTAATTGTTAGTTTGCCCAATTGAATCTTACTTTATGCTGTTAGTTTTTTTGGTATGATTTTCTATTTTTGTCCACCTGGTTGTGTTTTAAGATTTTTATTCTGATGGGCTGGATTTTAATCCCATGCACTAAATTTTAGTCTGCAGACTAAAAGTAATCCGCGGATTATTTATTTTTTGCAAAATATTTAATTCCCCCACTGGAAACTATCCTGAAAGAATGTTACATTCTCTTAGCTTAGTCAAGGGAGTTCACAGCTACTGGTGAGTTCTGCCAATTTTGTGTTCTCAATACCTAGACACAATAGACCCTGCTCCCTCCCTTGCATACTTGGCTCCGTTTTGCCTAGGTGTTGGTGTACATTATTCTGCATGTCACCTGTAACTGTGACTGTCCCTTAGTTGTTTTGTTTATTGTATAAATTTTTGTGTAGCTTTTGGTGGGTGAATTGGGCATATTTGCAGATGAAGCTGTGTTGAATTTGTACTACTCAAAGATAAAAGATTTTTTTTTCAGTGAGTTTTTGCAAAAAGGAAAGAATGCTCTATATTTATTTTTTTTTCCTAAGTCATGGGTGCAAGGGTATGAGGGGGCAAAACCCACAATAGAAAAAAGTAAGTTTATACCCGCACTCCTGAGGTGATATGTCAGTTTCCTGAAGAGTCCTAATATAATGAGACTGTCAGTAAATAAATATCTTCTAGCAGGGAAGTCAATCCAAAAAAGGAGAATAATCCGCGGTGGCCTGATTCTTTCTTAGCTCACACAAATTAAAAGTATCTGGCTTGAAATTTATAGTAATATAAATTAAATATACTTAATATTTCTCTCATGACCAATAATTTAGCAAAAAAAAAATGTTTATACTGTGTAACTGAAACAAAATAATTGTGGAATTCTAGCATATTGGGAACATACATTTTAAAGCAGGCCAATGTGCCCCTTCTCAGCCATGTCTATGGATGATGAGTCCAGGTCATAGAAGACCACTTTACTTTGGGAACTTTACTTCTAGATTTCATTTTGATTTTAACTTATTTTGGTTTTGTATTTTTTTAATAAACACACTGGCATTGGAACATAATAAACTCAAACAGAGATGTTTCTTTACTGTGCCTCACCACTGCACAAGTCAAAAAGATTTTTTGCATACACTTGTGATGAAATAATTTTTAAAATTTGGACTTGCTTCTGTGGAGACGAATGCTTAAAGTTTATAACTGTATAAACATTTTCTATGTCCCTACACCATGGATTTCTTATAACATTGGATATATTTTTCCTTGCTGGACTATTCTCTTTTGCATTGACTTCCCCTGTTTGGATTATTTCACTGCATTATCACCTTTAGGATGCGTCAGGAACAGGACATTTCACCCCAGGAGTACGGGTATGTACTTTTTTTTTTTTTTAAACTTTAGGTCAGTTTCATAACATTAGGGAAAACGTTTCTTGGAAAGGCTGAGCAACTGTTCATTCTTGAAATGTGCTAATGAAAACAATGTGGGAGATGGTTTCTGGGTTTATACTGTTTGGTATAGGTTTTCATATAGTATATTTAGTTTGTCAGGATCCATTGACATCTAGATTGAAGTGTATGAATTAAGGGAATTTTAATTATTCTTAGATGCAACCAAAGGTTGTGTGTGCTGTTTCGGTGAGTAAGGAATGATGTGGAAGTAGAAGCTTGATTAGAAACTGTTGGAGTAGCTGCTGGTTCCCTTTCCTTTAGAAGAGCTAGTGTCTAGTCAGGACTATTCACTCTGGAAGTTGCATGCTGTCACACCCCTTATTATGGTCAGAAATCTGAATTCTGGGAGAGACTAGTTTTGATTCACCTTCCCACTTAACCTTTATCCACAGGGTACTGAACTAAGGCTTTTCTTGTGAGGAATCTCAAAAAAAATTTAAAGTAAATGAATATTTTTTTTAAGGCAGGTTAAATCTATTCTAATAAAGACTTTTGGCATAGATTATTTTTTAACTCTCTGGATCTTCAAGTTAAAGATTTCTTCACAGAATAAGATAATATATATATTCCTTAGTACCCAAATGGTAGCTGGTTCCTTGTAGCCAGTAAAATACCAAAAAAGATACAGGGAATAGATTTTTTTAAATAGTCCAAAATCAGACCAGAACTCTAATTTATTAAGACTTTCAAAAGAAAGACTTTCACAAATACAGCATGGTTTAGTTTGCTTGATTTGTTTTTGCTTATTTGTAGTTTTGCCTTTTTTGTTGGTGGTGGTGGGGTTTTTTTTTTTTGGTGGGGGGGGTGTTTCTGTGTTGCCCTGGCTGTCCTAGAACTCCATACCAGGCTGGCCTGGAACTCACAGAGATCCGCCTGCCTCTGCCTCCTGAGTGCTGGAATCAAAGGCGTGCACCACTACAGCCCTGCTGCTTGTTTGTGTAAAGGCAAAGCTTTACAATATGCCCTGCTGGCCTCAAATTCACTGTGTAATCCAGACTGGTCTCAAACTCACAGACCTGCTGATGCCTCCCAGGTGCCGGGATTAAAGGCATGGGTCATCCTGCACAGTCAAACATGAACTTTTAGATTTAAAATAACTTATTGTGTATGTCTCCTGCTCCTGAATTTTAGCAGGAGTTATTTTTACATTCAAGTGCTGTCTTAATTCTACTTACCTAATATCATAAGTAGTGCCAAGACATTTTGCATTAGCTAGCAAATAACTCCATATATTGTCAAGTAGATACAAACTACCACCAATTTTAGTATTTTTCTTGTTGTTTGGAATCAGGGTCTTAGTATGTAGCCCAAGCTATCCTAGAACTTACTATGTAGACCAGGCTAGCCCTGACCTCACAAAAAAACTACCTGCCTAATTTTGATATTTTTATGGCAATTTCTACTGTTTTTCTTTTTTGCGTTCTGGATTTGATTGGCACTTAGAAACAAGGGAGAGGGTAGTGACCAAAAATGGTGGAGAAACAAAACATTTTAAGTTGTGTATCAGTGTTGAGATTCCCTTGGCTAAGGCAAATTATAGTACTTAAAAGCATAAAGACAAGGCAGTTGTGACCTTGCAGAGTGCTTTCTAAAATAACCAATTGACCAAGCCTCAAAATTGACGGAGCCTCAACATAACTTCTTAAGATCCTCTTCAAGGCACTTTCTCAATTTCTGTGGAAAATAATCTATTTCTGTAGTAAACTATATTTTTTTAAAGGGGAAAGAAAGCAGCCCCTCCAGTTACCATTGATTTTTAGAAAGTGGCTCATGAGTCTCTTGACTGTTAACGAGCTCTGTAGTGATAACAAGTTCTCCCGTCTTCGGCCCAAGTGATATGAGCCACTCATTAGAAACCTTAGCCTCCCAGAGCCCTGCATGCCCTTTTTGTCCCTCTTCACCAACCCTACCTTTGCTTACATATTCTTTCTATCGAGGAATATGTTTTCTTTTTCTTTCCTTTCAAAGGTTGTGTGTCCCATCTGTTCATACTTAATGTTTTCCCCTTCTGTTTTTAAAATTTAACTAGCTGTAATTTAGAATAAAATCTGTGTTCATCATTATATATACTGGTTCTTTTTAAAACACAGTGAATATAAAGCTGGCTGTTCTTTTAAGCAAATTGGCTTAATTAGTATTGCTTCAGTATAGACTTCAGTTGACCTTTCTGTAAATTAATGGCTCTTACTGAAAACACAAGTTCTTCTTGCCCGATTTAAAACTCCAGTCTATTCCTGAAAGAAATTCAAATGAGAATGATCTGTCCAATTGTGTAAGAGACCAGTGCCAGACATTTCAGGAACTCTTAAGTATTCCAGAATCTTTGAATAATGAATGCTCTAGGTATCAAGAAGATAATACTAGACCATTAGCATTTTTACAGTTAGAACAACAGCTTTTCTTCTCTTTTTAAAAAAATACTGGCTGAAGTATTTAATACTTATTTTAAAAAATAAGATCTGAAGAGTGCCATCCATGTCAGCAGACATTGTTCTGCCAAACTCAGAACCAGACAGACGCCACAGCAGTAGACACTTTGAAGTTAGAAACTGCTCTTGTAGTTGTGCTTGCCTCCAGATGCCAGCTTGTATACGTCTGCAGTAGTTTACAGGCACGCCTAATTCATTATGCTGCTTTATGCTGAAGAGGTAGGGTATCCTCTGAGTTTTTCTTGCATAGTTTTTTATTAGTAAGTAGTTCATCCCACTGTGGTGTATCACATGCAGTTAACTTTTTAATTCCAGATTTTGTAACCATGTTTTTATATAGTGGTAATTAACTTGGCACTCAAAGGATTTTTTGATTGGGCTCTTACAGTAGAACTCAGTTGTTCTTTTTTTGTCCTCTCAGGTCTTCCGGCCCCGAACTCCACCAGAGGCGATTGCACTGTGTAGCCGTCTACTGGAGTATACACCAACCGCCCGATTAACACCACTGGAAGCTTGTGCACATTCGTTTTTTGATGAATTACGGGACCCAAATGTCAAACTACCAAATGGGCGAGACACACCTGCACTCTTCAACTTTACCACTCAAGGTAATTCCAGACACTTCATTTTTCTCTGTCTCTGGGTGTCGTCATTTGAATGACATGTCCTCCATAAGTCTCCAGCATTTGAATATTTGGACCCCAGTTGGTAGCTGTTTGGGAGAGGGTTAGGAGGTGTTGGAGAAGTATGTTACTAGGGGTGACTGTGAGGTTTCATTCCCAGTGTGCTCTCTGCTTCCTGTTTGTGGTTTGAGATGTGAGCTCTCCACTGCTGCTCCAACTGCCTGCCACCTCCCCTCTGCTATCATGGACTCTAATTAAACTTCTGGAACCATAAGTCCAAAATAAACTCTTTTTCTCTATAGGTTGCTGTGGTCATGATATGTTGTCACAGCAATAGAAAAGTAACCAAAGCACTGGGTAAATGGATGTGAAGTGACAGTTAGTGATGATCTGGAAACAACAGTGGTCATATTAAGTACTGGGGGATGAAGAGATGCCTGTAATTTATTACACCATCATTGTGTATTTGAACAGAGGAGTGACAGATGAAAATTTGCAAACAATCAT
This sequence comes from Peromyscus melanophrys, assembly GCA_902168415.1. Taxonomy (NCBI): domain Eukaryota; kingdom Metazoa; phylum Chordata; class Mammalia; order Rodentia; family Cricetidae; genus Peromyscus; species Peromyscus melanophrys. The sequence goes on from CABHPR010137853.1 coordinate 6,982, forward strand.
AGTTTGACCATTTTTAACTAGATTGTAGTAAATTTGGTCACATGAAAAATATATAGAGATTTCAGTAAGTTAGATTATTACCAATAAGAATAAGCAATAGTGTGTAACCCTTAGATTTGAATCTAGAAGGTAGACTACTAGTATTTGTTTCCTAAGCATTTACAGCAGATTTTTTAAGCCCTAGGAATGAATTTTTCCTGTCGTTGTTCTGTTGCTTAGATAGAAGAGATACTGTGAGCACAGAACTCTTATAAAACAAAGCACTTAATTGGGGCTTACAGTCTCAGGGTTAGTCCGTTATCATCATGGGGGAGAGTATGGCGCCATGCAGGCAGACCTGGTGCTGGAGAATAATCTGAGAGCTTCACATCCTGATCTTCAGGCAGCAGGAAGAGAGAGACACCAGGCCTGGCTTGGGCTTCCGAAACCTCAGAGTGACACATCTACTCCAACAAGGCCACACCTCCTTGTCCTTCTCAAGCAGTGCCACTCCCTGATGACTAAACATTCAAATCTATGAGCCTGTGGGAGCCATTCTTATTCAAACCACATATGTATTTCTGTAACCTCAACGATCTTATAAAACAGAAGTCCTAAAAACTTGGAACTTATGTGAGAGGACTAGACAGAGAACTTCCCATCCCTTCCAGACTTGGCCCCATTGCTGAGTAAACACTAAAAGGCAGCTGAGTTCACTCATTCCTTAGTGACTTCTGAGAAATCTAAAGACAGCCATCATCTCCCCACCATTTTAATGTTGTTCACTTCCTTCCTCCCTGATCCAGACTCCAAGGCATTCTTCTATTTTTTTTAACTCCCCTCCTCTAATGGTGTCTCCCCCCAAACGAAACACAAATGTTTATAATTTCCTATCAAGAAAACAGGAGAAGGAAGTAATGAGTATATTGACTGACTGAGCGGTAAGGATTTGACAGGCTAGGAAGTATATGAGGGTGATGGGGAGCCTCTGTAACCAAGAGAGACATTTCATTTATTGAATGTGGAGGGTACATTATAAAGCTATTAACACACTTCAACTTCCTTTTTTCCAAGCTCTATAATTCAAATGTTTCTTTGAATACTCTACCCTCCAACTCGTTACTGTTCTGCTTAACATGGGGGTGATGAGGATCCCAAACATTCAGAGTCTCAGATCAGCTTTCAGTGGAGTTAACAGTCTTGGGACATGTGAATACTCTTAAATGTGGTTCAAGACTCCTTGGCACAGATGGTACTCACATAACGTTGACAGGTTTAAGCTAAGCCGTACAAGTCATTACTATTCACTCAAATCTCACACGTTTATTTCATGTATCCTTCCACATTCAATTTAGAATAATATAAATACAAAGGGAAAACTTTCATCTTCAAATAAAGGAAATGTCTCTTTCTTGGTCACAGAAGGCTCCCCATCGCCTTAATATATTGTATAAAGGATGATCTTATAAAGAAAAGAATAAATGTGTGTTCTTTCTGCAGATTACAGAGTTGAAAATGATAACAAAAAATTAGGGCAACGGTACAAATAGGCTGCATAAAGTTACTGGTGAACCAGTGAGAGCCCAGTTAACTCAGGAGCAGGTTGTTTTTCTGTGTATCAATCCCTGTGGCTGGAAGTATCAGGAGAAGGCTGCATAGCTCCAGGTGTCATTGATAGGTTAAACTAAAATGTTAACTGACCTCTTCCTAGTTCTCTTCACAAAGGAAAATTTATTTTTATTCCATATTGCTTTGGTTTTCACAAATAGCAATGCATGTAAAGAAAATGCTAACATACTGTGTATGTATAGTTCTCAATTTCTAATACATTGATAATCCTTGAGTATAAAATATTCTCCTATTAAGATTTCTAATGCATTTGTTAACTTTGATATGTTTTAATTATATTACATAAGACTATACTTAGCAATTTTGCTTTTTAATTTTATTTCATGCATATGAGTATTTTGCCTGCATGTATATCTGTGTATAGCATGTATGCCTGGTGCCTGCAGAGGTCAGAAGGGATGTGGGATTCCCTGGAACTGAAGTTACAGATCATTGTTTGCTGCTATGTGGGTGCTGGCAATCTGGGTCCTTTGGAAGAGCAGTAAGTGCTCTTAATCACTAAGCCACCTTTCCAGCCCCAGAATTTTTCTTTTTTATTTATCGAATCCCATAAAACAATTATTTGAAAATTTGTACTTTTTGTATCAGTATTTTTTTTAATTAATAAAAAACACAGTTGTTGGTTTTTGTTTCATGTGTAGCTGGAGTTTTCTCCAGTCCTGCTTGGGCCCACAGCCGCTCAGATCCAAGTAAACACACAGAGACTTATATTACTTATAAACTGTATGGCCGTGGCAGGCTTCTTGCTATCTAGTTCTTATATCTTAAATTAACCCATTTCTATTTATCTATAAGTTGCCACGTGGCTCGTGACTTACTGGTACTTTTACATCTTGCTTCTCATGGTGTGGCTGACAGTGTCTCCTGACTCAGCCTTCCACTTCCCAGAATTCTCTCTGCTTATCCCACCTATACTATACTTCCTGCCTGGCTACTGGCCAATCAATGTTTTATTTATCAATCAGAGCAACACATTCACAGCATACAGAAAGACATCCCCAGCATTCTTGTTTTGTTTTTGTTTTTTGCCATGAAATGTTTTTGGTTATGGCACCTAAATATTTTATATAAGGCACTTTTAAAATTTGAGGATAATTGAAAAGTATGATGCCCATTTTCAAGTTGTATTTTCTTTTGTACTGTAAGCATATATTTATTATCTGTATGGTATAATTGTTACTAGAGTACTTTTTTGTTTTTGTTTTGTTTATTTGTTTGTTTTGTTTTTTTCGAGACATGATTTCTCTTTGTAACAGTCCTACCTGTCCTGAACTTGCTTTGTAGACCAGGATAGCCTCCTCTAACTCACAGAAATCCACCTGCCTCTGCTCCCGACTGCTGGGATTAAAGGCGTGCGCCATCACTGCCCAGCCACTGGAGTACTTTTTAAAGTGATGTATAAGGGCTGTGTAGCCTCCAGCTAGTTGCAAAAGTGTCTTTATATTAGGAACTCTAAATGTTAAATTTCTTTACATCATTTTAAACTGTTCATGACAAGCCAGCACTGATTGAGATTTTGTTCACATCAGCTTTTCCAAAGATAAATATTTTTGTAATTAAAAATAAACTAACAAAACCCCTGGTCAGATATGTGACAAATACATATATATAAGTCCTGATGAGTTCTTACGATAGGTAGATTTGAGAGAATAGTTCTCACTGTTTCCAAACATATTTAGCACATATTCTTAAGTGTGTGTGTGTGTGTGTGTGTGTGTGTGTGTGTGTGTGTGTGTGTGTAAAGTGAAATATACTTAAACTTCGTATTTGATTAGATTTCAGAATCCATACTCAAGTTTACACTGTTCTTCTGTGCTGTTTTGAAGTAATTCATTTGATTCTTAACTCACCAGTGAGAATCGTCTATTACTAATAAAATAAAAATTAAAGTAACCAATTCAACAAATCCCTTAAGTTTTTTTTTTTTTAACTGAGATGAAATTCATGAAGGATTTCTTTTTTAAGCAAACAGTGGAGGGCTGAAGAGATGGCTCAGCAGTTAGGAACACTGAACTACTCTTTCAGAGGTCCTGAGTTCAATTCCCAGCAACCACATGGCAGCTCACTACCATCTATAATGCCCTCTTCTGGCGTGCAAACATACATGCAGATAGAGCACTCATACGTAAAATACACAAATAAGTAAAAATTTAAAAAGGCAACAGCATAGTGTCATTTGTATATTCCTGATGCTGTGCATCTACTAAAACCTTTATCAACTTCCAAAACGTTTTCTTTGCTCCCCAAGAAAATCATGTCCCCATTGAGCATGGATTCCCCTTTAGTCTCTCTGCCCCTAGCAGCAGCCAGTTTGCTTTTTGTCTTCGTGGATTTACCCACTTGGAATAATTCATATGATGGAACCTCACAACATGTGACCCTTCCTACCTGATTCCTTTCACTTAACCTGTTTTCATCCGTAGAGCATACATTGGTCCTTCATTCCTTCCTGTGGATGAACAGTGTTCCATTTTGTGGCTGTGTACTATGTTTTACTTAGGCATTCATCTGTGATGGGCTCGTGGGTACTGTTGTGACAGTTTAAATGCAAATATTTACTTGAATACTTGGGGCAGTACTTGGTCACATGATAATTCTCTTTAGAGAAACTTTCACTCTTACCTCCACAACTGAACATCTTAGATCTGTACCTGCAGGGTAGAGGAGTTCTGATTCCCCGCACAGGTGTGTTTTTGTTTTCCTAGTGGACGTGAAATGGTATCTTAACCTGTTTGTCACACTGTAATGAGTCAAAAGTCAATAAATGCTATTAGCTACTTGCTGTGTCCTTCATACTTAGAGACTTGGACCTGACTAGGGTATTGAAGGAATGAAGAAAAGATAGACAGACAGATGGACACATGGAGTGAATCTGGGATCACATGGTCTGGGCTCTTGGCTGGAGTGATCTCAGCACCCTGGAAGCTCAGCATGTTTATTATATAGAGGTGAACAGAGAAGCAGGGTTACTGCATACAGCTGAAAAAGGAGGGGGGCTTATTACATACAGATATAACAAGGACACAGGACTGATGGTATACAGCTGGATCAAACAGACAGCTTTAGCTTGGTAAAAACAGTCCCTGTAGGAGAAGAGGGGGAGGAAACACTGGTGGGCATTTCTGCACACACTACCAACGTCCACACGTAGACCAGAAATGGGGAAGGCTTTGCCCTTTCCCTGTGAGCCTCATCCTGAGACGGGTGGGATTTTCTTTGCCATTCTTTCATGGGTCTGAGGCTCTGGGATCCTTGACACGGCCAGCTTATGTCAGCAACACATTCATCCTGGGCTTCCTCCACTCCTTGTATCTGTTCTCTTGTAAAATTGCAACCATAAACCGGAAGTAAGTTGCTTTGTACTTTAGAATATGGCCTTGAAAGTACTGAAGGACTTTCATGAGTGGGTCACTTTTATATGCCATTAGCTAGTAGAGTCAACTGCCCTTCAGCAGTTTCCAAACTTAGGCTGAGAGTATAGCTTGCCTGGTAAAGTGCTTGACATATACGAATGAGGACTGAGTTTGATCTCCAGAACCCACATAAAAAAAGTCAAGACTAGTGGTGCACACTCGTAATCCCAAGGTAGAATAGCACCCATGATTTTCCTGTGGCCTTTATGTGTGCATGCACACACACACACACACACACACACACACACACACACACACACACACACACAAATGTTCATATGCACCTGTACATGCATGTGCGCTCACGTGTGCACACATAAATCCTGCAGTTTGTTATACTGCTTAGTTTTGGTGCATCTCTTTTAAAACAAACTCTCAATCTCAAGAAGACTGATATAGTTCAAGCTTTAGCCATACACATATCTAATATTCACATTTTTCCCAAAAATGAATATTTTATTTTGATATTGAAAGCTGTTTTACTTGCCCCATATCAAATATAAACCCGATTCTACATGGTCCAAGTATGGATGTTTTTCAGAGTTTGAAGAGTACATGTCCTAATTTCTTTTCCTTGCTGTGATAAAATACCTTGACAAAGGCAATGTGAGGGAGAAAGGGTCCATTTGACTTAGAACTCCCAAGTGGGTCCTCATCGCAGGGAGGGCAGGGTGACAGGAGCTTGAAGCAGCTAGTCATATCCACAGTCTGGAGCAGGAGAGTGAATGCACCTGCTTAGCTCAGTTCAACCCTGATACAGTCCGAGACCCAAACCCAGGGAACAGTCTTCTCAAATCAGTTTGCATAATTAAAATTCCTCACAGGTGTGTCCACAGTTCTACCACAGCTAGACTGTCCCTCATCAAGGATCTCTTCCCAAGTAACTCTAGGTCATATCGAGTTGACAGTTCAAACTAACCATTATACACGTGTATTTGGATGTAATATGGATAGATGAATCATCAGTAGTAGTGTTTTGTGGTTCTATGACTATCAGAAAATTATACAGAAGCCTTTGTATCCATTCAAATATACTCCATAAATATATCCTGGGACTCATTTCTCATCAGACTAAATATATTAAGATGCACTTGTGAGTGTGTGTGTGTGTGTGTGTGTGTGTGTGTGTGTGTGTGTGTGTGTTTTAAAATTCCTGTCAGCCGTTCTGAAAGTGCGCTGTTAGAATACAGGAGTGCTTTCTTCTGGTACTTCTAAATCACCCTTGCTTTTGAGCAGTATTTCTGCATAAGAACATGGAATTACTGGATGCCATTCTGCTTGATATTCTGTATTCTACTTTTAGAGCAGAGTTTCCAGGTGGTGGTGGTGGTCTTGTTTGTGAATCATAGATGTGTATCTTGGATATGTGTGTGTGTGTACATGTGTGTATATATGTGTTTGTATGTATGTATATATAGTTGTGTAAGTGAACTTTAAATGCAGACTTCTTAAGAGTAATTAGTAAGCCGGGCGGTGGTGGCGCACGCCTTTAATCCCAGCACTCGGGAGGCAGAGGCAGGCGGATCTCTGTGAGTTCGAGGCCAGCCTGGGCTACCAAGTGAGCTCCAGGAAAGGCGCAAAGCTACACAGAGAAACCCTGTCTCGAAAAACAAAAAAAAAAAAAAGAGTAATTAGTAATTAATGGGTGATCAGAATAGAACTATGTAATCCAAGAGGTCGAAGAATGAGGCATAATCCTCCACTTGATATGTAGTAGAGAGAGCATCCAGATAGCTGCTGTTAGTGAAGGAATTGTGAATAAATAACAAGGTTCTGCTGGTGGCAGTATATGTTACTTCATAGTCTGGGTAAGCTGAGTGTGCACATACACTAAACAGGCGATCTGAAAGAGAAGTAAGTAAAGGGGACCCGGGCAGCCTGGGCTGTGGGAAAAGCCAGCCAAGATAGCTCCAGCCCAGTGTTTGAAGGCTTGTCTTCAAGGTAGCTTTGCCAGCATGCTTCACACCACATCCCTTAGTCATCCTTTCCTCTTTCGGGTTCTTCTGGGTGGTGAACATGTGGGGAACTTGAATTGGGAAGTGCTGTCGTCCTACTAGATGTGAGTCCCTTTCTGAACTGCCTTTTTGTTCATTGACCATTTCTATTTTCTTTTCTTTTTGTTTTGTTTCTGAGAAGACAGGGTTTCTCTGTGTAGCCCTGACTGTCCTGGAACTCTCTCTCTCTGTAGACCAGGCCGGCTTTGAACTCACAGAGATCCACCTGCCTCCTGCCTCCTAAGTACTGGGATTAAAGGCATTCACCACCACCACCCAGCTGACCATTTCTATTTTCTGTTGATCAACAAAAATGGTTACCTCTTATGTCTCTACTCTGAGACCTAGCGTACTGGTTCATGTCCTATATTACTAGATGGATGAGTACATGGTTGGGTGGATTTTTTTTTTTTTTTTTTTTTTTTACTATTTAACTATTTTAGGAGATTTTACTTGGGATAGCAAGTTTAAATTTCTTTTATGTTAATGAAGAATAACTACCACATACTGCATTAATCAGCCATACCAGATCCCGTTGCTGCACCAGTTAGGATCTTGTTAAACTTCCTGGCTTTAAGGCAGCAGTGTAGCATCTTCCTGTTCCTCAGTGGGAACTACACACACCTTACACCCTAACTAGGGCACAGCTTCCCAAAGAAAGACTTCTGTCTACCGAGCTGGTAAATGTTCTCCCTGGCTGAACA
>CABHPR010137853.1:14800-26983 GCA_902168415.1 Peromyscus melanophrys
TTTTTTTTTTTTTTTTTTTTTTTTTTTTTTTTTGGTTTTTCGAGACAGGGTTTCTCTGTGTAGCCTTGCGCCTTTCCTGGAGCTCACTTGGTAGCCCAGGCTGGCCTTGAACTCACAGAGATCCGCCTGCCTCTGCCTCCCGAGTGCTGGGATTAAAGGCATGCGCCACCAACGCCCGACTTAGAATCTTAATTTAGTACAAAGTTAGTATTTGGTTGAGAGCCTGTGAATAAGTCACTGTTGGCAAAAGATTTTGACCCTGAAACCTTTTTAAACTGTTGTATCAAAACACTTGGCTTTCCAGCAGCTCGAAGAAAGAGATTATCAGGATTAAAAGAAAACCTCGAACTACTTAATGGATTTGGTGTTTCCTTTATTTGAGTTTTCAGTTAATGCCACTTATTTAAATTGTCAAGATGCGTACTGTAGTTCAGAGGATAATGTCTTCCTATAGATAGCGTGAGCACATACTTAGTAACCCAAACTGCAGCACTTAGGAGAGGGAAAAGGGAGTTCACACATTACATGCTAAAGTACCAGCGTGACAGGATTCTTCCTAGCAAGCTGGAAGGACAGTCACACTTGACGCTAACACCAGTCATAGATGCAAGCTCACCACGGCTTACCATGTAGAGTGTTGGTATCATTAGCTTCACTTTATCTTAAACATGATTTAAGACAGAATAGTGGTTGATTTTTCAAAAGAAGATGGTCTCTATAACACTGGCAGAAATAACGTTACTTTTAGGTTAAAAAAATTTCAAACTTTTCAGCAATAATCTTTTTAAGGGATGTAAAATGGGGTGAAAATGCTTTTATTTTCAGTAATCCTATTTGACTCCCGTTCTTGACTGCCTTTTTGTTCATGTGACCATTTCTGTTCGCTGTTCTGCTCTCGAGCACTTACAGTCCCATGCTACCGAGTGACAGGGTGATTGGTGGGGATTTCGTATTCCCTTGCTCTGAAACGTTTCTGGAAATACATTTAGCTCTTAAACATGAGTTTTGTGTCACATGCTCTTCCTCTAACCTGATGAGTGCCTCACTGGTGTAGTTATCAACTGTTTTAATGCAGTGTCTTCCATTTGTACTATACAGGAGCTCCAGGTAGAGAATGCGGATCACACTCTAACTTTCGTTTCCGTTTCTCTAGAACTGTCAAGCAATCCACCTCTGGCCACCATCCTTATTCCTCCCCACGCTCGGATTCAAGCAGCTGCTTCCACCCCTACGAATGCCACAGCAGCCTCAGGTGAGTACAGCGAAGCTCTCTGATTTGTTTTTCTAACATGCTGATTTTTAAAAAGGACACGATTGTCTCCGTTTCCTGTGGTAAGTATGAACATTTAATTCTCCAAGTGTCAAAAACAAATCATAGTCAAATGAGTGAAAGAGTAAGATACTGCTTTCGACCTAAAACATATAGAACAGCAACCCACAAGTACTGGAAATACATATGTATGCATTTTACACATAAGGTACATCCTGATTTCTTAGTGTAAGGTGTTTAAAGAAGAAAATGGGCTTTACGAATGGAACATTGTGGAGAGTACTTTGCTTTAGTTCTAACTTCCAGATACAAATTGCATTAATACCCTAAATAGGCAGATTTTAAGAAGTATGGATATAAGTTAATATACTCTTAAATCATTCAAAGGGCTAGAAGTGCAATGAAGATACATTTAATTTTATATCAGAGTGCAATTAGACCGTATCCTCCTCACTTCCCCCACCTCACCCCAGAAAAACTCTTAACGATCCCCAGGTTATAGCCAGACCATAGGATGCGTTTCTGGTTCCTGAGCCAGCTGGCCTTGGAACTTGGGAAACATTAACAAGTGGTACAGTTGACACCTCCTTCTCAAAACAAACAAGGAAAGCTCGCTCACCAAGTGGCGGAGCTGCCTTCTACCACAGTGTCAGTTGCAGAGAAGGAGAACATTTTTGGCCTGAGGACATCCTGAGGACATGCTACAGGAGCTCAGATGTTTTTGTTTGTTTTGTTCAGTGATAGAAGTCTTTCATGAATAGTTAGATTTAGCACTCAGAGTAAAGACCAAACTGTCTTCTCTGTAAGAGTTCTGTTTCTATCTGGTTTGAATCTTTAAAGGTTAAGGATTCTGTTTTACTCTGTCCTACCTTCCAGGAAATGTGTTTTCTTCAGCTTGTGAAACTTGGAGAAAGGCATTGAACTTGGTTAGTTTTATGAGTGTGTCGATCACTCAGTCTGCAAAATGAGTAACAGTATTCTCCTGGAGTAATTAGAAATCATTTTATGCCAAAATAGGCTTTAAAAATCTTTAATGTGAAAATACAATTTTAGCAGGTAATAGTGGTGTACTCTGCAATCTCAGCACTCCTGAGGCAGAGACAGGCAGAGCTCTGAGATTTGAGGCCAACCTGATCTACATCACAAGTTTCAGGCCAGCCAGAGCTATATAGTGAGACTCTTTCTCAAATAGACAGACAAGAAACACGATGGTTTTTTGTTTTGTTTTGTTTTAATGCTGTTGCCTGCTTGTTTAGAACAAAGGCAGAGTGGTTAAGTGAACTGTTAACTTACTCATTACTGCATCACTGACATGTACACCAGAGTGGTCGTTGACAATGTGAGGCAGACCCGAGTGCTGTGCTGACATGCTCACTCACTGACTGGTGTCCAGGAGATTGAGTAGAGCTGCCTTAGACCAGGCGTGTCCAACCTGGACCCCAAAGGCGGCAGGCAATCCTAGGATGGCTATGATATGGCCCAACCCATGTGATAGGACAACTTCGTGTTAAAGGTTGGACAGCCTTGCTTTAGAATGTAAAAATGAGAATTCACGTCAGGATGGCCGAGCCGTCTAAGGCGCTGCGTTCAGGTCGCAGTCTCCCCTGGAGGCGTGGGTTCGAATCCTACTTCTGACAACACTTAATTTTGGGCTGGAGAGATGGCTCAGTGGTTAAGAGCACTGACTGCTCTTCCAGAGGTCCTGAGTTCAATTCCCAGCAACCACATGGTAGCTCACAACCACTTGTAATGAGATCTGGTGCCCTCTTCTGGCCTGCAGGGATGTGTGCAGGCAGAATATTGTATACATAATAAATAAACAAATAAATCTTAAAAAAAAAAAATGAGAATTATGGGCCAGAAAGATAGTTCAGCAGGTAAAAGTACATGTCACCAAGCCTGATGGCCTCAGTTCAGTTCTAGGAACCCGTATGGTAGAAGGAAAGATCTGCCTCCTGAACACCGTGACATAGATGTGAACACACACAAATACAAAGATGTGAAAACCAGTAGAGAGTAGAAAATTTCAAATAACTTTGTAAAGATTTGTCTATTTTCCGTGAGTGTTTTGCATGTATGTCTGTGTACCATGTATATGCCTGGTGCCCAAAGCCAGAAGAAGAAGGTGTTTGATCCCCTGGAACCGGAGTAGTGGATGGTTGTGAGTTGCCTTGTGGGTGCTGGGAATGGAACCCAGGTCCTCTTCAAGAATAAATGCCCTTAACCACTGAGCCATCTCTCCTGCTTCTAAAATAATTTTCTTAATGTGAGATACTGAAATAATTAAGGATGTTTATAACTTCGGTTCTGAAACATGTTGTATTCTTGGAAAGGAGCCTGTTGTAACCTGGTCATACTGCTTTGGTACAAGTTATAGTAATTTGCAAAATATATCGCTCTGTTATACATGGGTTTTATAGCTGTAAAAAACCTGAAAAACTGGCATTGGACTTTGACTCTGAGAGTTTATGCCCATGTTGAAGTAAATCAGGACATGAGGAAGTTAATAGAGGAACAGTAATTAAAGTCAGAGTAAAGAAGTGCATGCGTGCTCAGCAGAGGGTATTGCATACATTGCTCTGAGCTCTCTAATGGTGAAATCAGCATCACCAGTGGTTGAGTTCCCATTGTTGGTTGGACAAGAAGCTCATTGGCTTAGGAGGAGTGTCTCTGGTCCTGCAGTTTCTCCTTCCAGTCCTCAGACTTGGTACTGGTGGAAATGGCAGTCAGTGAAGATTTCATCATTTTTTCAAACAGTAAGTGTGTTTCCTATGGACACTCTCTTTAAGCACTTCTCATGTAAGCCAACAGTGTGATACCACAAAGAATAGAATTTTCTAGGGGGCCAAATGAAGGTCAAATAAGTGTGCCTCAATACTGATGTCCACCAACAGATTAACTATGACCTTATAAAGCTGCCTCTGTTTAGTTATGTGTTGTGTTTGGCAGTGGGAGTGACATTCTTTAATGACCTTCAAAACACGTGTCCTCTGTTTTGCTTGCCTAAGTCTCCATGTCTGTAAAACAGCAAGGGTAGGACTGTGGTTATGTAGAGCTGTGAGAAGTAAGAAACATACAAACTCACGTGTATAGCCCCCTGGCGTCTCAGTAGGCCCTCAGTGAAAGGAAAATGCCGTTACTAATTCTGTTATTGTTTCTGCAAAGTAAAGACAAATGCAGTAATGTTTTTAAAAGTGCTGGATGTGGTGGCTCACACTGGTAATTCTAGCAGTTGGCAGGCTGAAGCAGGAGGGTTGACATGAACGTTCAAGGCCAGAATGGGCTACATGAATGAGTACCAGGCCACCAGCACTTAAAGCAAGACCTTATCTCAAAACGATACAGCATCCACACATGTGGAAGGCCAAGTCTATCTCCTCTTGGATCAGTGGGAGCCCCTCTCCACACAGACATAGTAAAAGAATGCCTTTAGGCATATGCAAAGCTCTCCTCATAAACCATTTCTGAGTCTGCTTCATGTTTCAAAGAGATAAACATTTAAACTGCAAAGCTCTAGGCTTAGATATCTGAACCTAAAAGTATTTTAAAGATTATATTTTCAAAGTCAGAATTTCTAATCATCCAACCTAAACGATACCACCTAAATAAACCCTCACATGTTGGGGTTTAACGAATTAGAATATGAACCTCTAGTTAGTACCGTGGTTGGCCTTCTTGATTTAAGTCACTGTAATAGAAGCTCTGTATCAAAGATAGTTAACAGTTCTGAGGCTCAGTCACTTTTAGTTTATCATGAAACATACGAAACCATGTCACCAAGAAGTAGATACTTGTCTTCAGCAGCTCAGGGGTGAGCCTGTCAGTCATCTGAAAAGGTTTAGACACAAAAGTGAATTCAGAACTCGGGCGTAATCCTGAAATTATCATCTGACCTCTAAAACATGATTTCTACTCACGCTCTGCACGGCGCAAGTGCATGGCCCAGAGCAAAGCTGCTGGGCTGCGAGCTCCTGGGTGACTGCCGCAGAAGTACCCGTGTTTGTAGCTGGCTAGAGTGAAGATTGGGCTTTTCTGGCTTTCTTTTTGGCCTGTGAGCAAAGCTCAGTCCTAAGTAAGTGGGACAGAAGCAGAAAAGTAAGACAAGTTGACAAAAGATGATATTAACCATTATTATTCTGACTGTCATGAAGTCAGCTCTGGACTAATGGCCAAAATTCTTAAGTGGCTTCCGGATGCCTAGATCTCGATGAATTCTTTCTGCTGCTGCTTCTGGAAAAGCAAAGAAAATTATTCTTTACATATCTGGCCAGAGTCCTAAAATCCTAATTCTGGGGGTATATAGTCAGTTCTTGCAGTGTTACCGCTCCAGAAACTTTGACTAATAACTTTTGTAGTCACAGTTTCTCACCCTTCTTGAAAATGGCAGAGATAGTGTATCTATTACATTAAATGTTTGATTACTTTTCCTTCTGTTGTGTTCGGTGTTCAGATAGCCACTGTAGGCACAGTGATTAGAAATGCACTGGAAAGAGTTAGAATAGACAACGCTCAGAGTTGAAACTTAAAAACGACGAATCCCAGGTTAGGGCTTTAGCTTCCTGGTATATCTAGTAGAAGAAGAAAAGGCCACTCTATACAGAGACAGGAATCACTTATCTGACAACAGAGGCTATAGTAACAGATTTTGATATGCATGATAACAGGACAGCCAGTGTTCTGGATGGCAAACAGCAGAAAATTGTTTGAATACATTGTGGAATCTATTTTTATATGGGTATTTTTAAAAGCTGATACTATGGAGATGGGACAGTTTTGGAAATATTGTGGGGGCACTTGTAAATCTTTAAAATCAGGTTGTTAATGATGCTAAATTGTAAAGGTGTGTGTGTGTGTGTGTGTGTTGTGTGAGAGAGAGAGAGAGAGAGAGAGAGAGAGAGAGAGAGAGAGTGAGAGAGAGAGAAATGTTTTGTTACGTTAGAGACTGTCAGTGTTGAAATTCCTCCCCAAAAACAATTTGGTTTTGTGTTTGTTTTAATTTTATTAATTTTAATGTTACTTTCTCTTGAAAATTATATATAGAACTCTAAATTTCTTCCAGGGGTATGTGTGTGTTAGATTTTCTCAACACTTTCAGAAGATTGTCTCAGTCACCATGTTTGGAACCTTTTATCTGGACCATCAATTCGAATTTACATACAAACTTCTTCAGAGATCATTTGATTGAATATCAAATGAATTGAATGTGTAGAGCAGCTTTTCTCTCTTCGGTGGGGATGTTAGTCTGATGAATACAGATGACTTCAGTTCACCTCTTCATCGTGTACTGAACAGAGATGATCTGTCTTATGATTGTTCCAGTAACTGGAAACCTACTACTGTCAAAAAGAGCACATTCCATTTTTACATCACCATTATAAAGTGGACCCCTCCCACCCTAAAAGTGATTTCTATGTGGATTACGTCAGTAATTACTTCAAAACCCACGTAAGAGTATAAGCTCAACCAACCGAACTCCTGAGAGTAGCTCTCAGTCCTGGAGAAGATGTTAAATTGTATCACGGGTGTGTTCTGAAGTGTCAAGACACTTGCTTTTCTGTCACTTGTGTATCACTTACACATTTCATAAATACGCCAATTTTTTTTTTGTTTGCTTCTATCTAAACAAACAAAATATGTCAAAGGGGACAAGGCAGGGTCTACTAGAGATAGGATGAGAAACCAGGCAGGTCTTGCTGGAGATTAATCATCTCAGAGTGATTGGTAACTGCTCTTCTTTGCTTAGCTTTAAACTAACTTTATGTAATAGTCATTTACACATGACTCTCAGAACAACAACAAAGACCCTCAGGAAATTGCTGTTGTCAAGAAAATTCTCAGCCCTTTTCCATTAAAAAGAAAAGTAGCCCTATCAGAGATGGAAATTAAACTTGTCCTGATTTGTTAGGAGAGCTAGAGTGCATGAAGTTTCTAGTGTCTTCAATATTTATTAAATGGGTCCTGAAATCCGTTTTAGAATTGTTTCTCGCACTGTGGCTTCTGAGTTAGAAGACATTTGAAGTGTGTAATTTGCCCTTTCTTCAGGTTGCATTTTGTTGATTAGGATTCCTGTTTTCCTTTCCTGGTTGAAAACCTTTCTATGAAAAAGGGATTCATGACTTGAGTTGAATAAGGTCTCTCTTCTGTCATTTCACCTGGTCGGGAGGCTGAACTTCTAGATCTTGCCTTGAAAGCTCTTGCTGTTTCCTGATCTGAACCAATTCTGGCCTGACCGCTTAGGTTTACGTTCTTCTTTTCAGTTCTTTGAGCATGCGTGTCCTCTAAAATAGTGAGCCCATCAGAGCCTTTTCCTTGATTCTTTTCCCCTTTCTTTACAGTAAGAGCATTTGTAATTACATGTTCAAAGCTACAGGATGGTTTTAAATACCGTTTCTTCTCTGTTACTAGCTCCTTTGAAAATTCTTGACTCAAGCTAACCTCTTCCCTAAACTGTTTGAAATCTATTTTGCTGGAGTCTACGTAAGGTTTAGACATACTGTATGGTCTCCTCTTTCACTCCAGAATTCCTCTCATCTTATACATCACTAGCCATTTCTAGGTGGGTAAGAATGATCCAGAACAGTTCCTCTTGCTGTCTGTTTGGTAGCTGTTTTTGTGTGAATTCTGTTCACGGGCTGCTGCTGCATCTCGTCCCCTCTGGACTGTCTCTGTGCCGGTTTCGAGGTGGTTTAGTGCCTGCTGCAGCATTTGCCCCTGGATGCCCTCCCTGTGTTTCCCTCCCTGATCCTGTCCTTCCCTGGTTTTCTCTATCTCAACTCAAATATATGTAGAATTTTAGAAAATTGTGGGGCTGTTTTAGGCTTTTTTTTTTCTCTCCACTAAGGATGCATAGTTAGTTTGGGATATAGTGTGTTCTTGCTTCCAGAAGTAACCACAGATAATGTTATTTTGTGCCTTAGTCTGTATATGAGTAGCCAGAGAGATGTGCTTTTCTTTGAAATGGGCTCATGCTGTTTTGAGTGTGGAAGTATACCGCCATAAACACATACTGTATTACTAAGTCTATACTAAGTATTAAGTGCCTTTCTAAAGCTTTGTGGTTATTCACTTCATTTATTCCTTAGTTTTAAACATTAGAGTTGTATTTAAGGATTGCTTGACTTTTTGTTGTTTTTGCTCTTGTGAAAAATGCTTTGAAAGTTATCTTTACATAAAGCCTTACTTAACTCTTTAAATGGTTTGGGGAGTAATGTTAAATAAAGGAATGAGGAATTTGATAGTTTTTAATACATACTGTCAAATCGCCTTCCACAAACCCTGTCCCAGTCTATACTTTCCATTGCAGTAAAAGTACTTCTTCATTTCCCAGCAAAGCAGGGGTGGTGTGTGTACGTACTTCTACATGTCACCAGTTTGGCAGCCAAATGTGTGTAGCTCTTCTGGATATATAGATTTTTGTTTTAAACTATTGCATTTTAACAAACTCATACCAGTAAGTTTGTGTGTACTCTGTGTTAGAGCTAGATTTACTTCATAAACTTGTATATATGAGTAGCTAAAATGCAACCTGCTAGCTGGGCATGATGATACATCCCATTATGCCCAGCACTTAGGAGGTAGAGGTAGGAGGACCAGGAGTTTGAGGTCTGCTGGAGCTGTACGAGATCCCGGCTCAGTCTGTAAAGTGCTTGCCCTGCATACATGAGACCTTGGTTTAGTCCCCAGACCCTTAGGATGCAGGAGTGGTGGTGCATGCTTGTGATGTAGTGCTGAGAAGGCAGAGTGAGAGGCTCCCTGGGACTTGCTAGTTATTTATTCCAGGCCAGTGAGAGACACTGACCCAAAGGGGGGGGTAGTTTGATAGATAAGGATGCTTGTTAGGTTTAAAACTGAACCCCTAAGCATGTCCTGTCCTATTAAGTCAAGTGTTACCTAGGGATTTCTCCCTCCTCCTAAAGTAGTTTAAAAATCTTGATTCAGCTGATGAATGTCCTGTGGGTCTAGACATTCCTCGTGTTTTTCAATTGTTCTTGCCTGAAGTTTCCTGCTTCTAATTATTTATTTTTCTTCATTATTCCTAAATTAGAACTTTTTACTTAAAAATGAAAATATTACCCATAACCCCATGTGCTTCGGTTCTCTACCCTGAACAGTCAGGTCTCTTACTTAGAATGTGCCCTACCTCTGAACATCAGATATGAGTAGTCTCACTGATGGTTAACCGTGAACCCTAGTGGGTGACCTAAATGATAAGCATCTATGTTTCACTATTTTCTCAATGACTGACAGCTTCCTTGGTATCTTGTGCTGCTTCTCTTTCTAGAAGTGATATGGACAGAGTTGAAGTTGTGTTGCTGAGGGGTGTTTCCTCTCTTTTTATTAACTATCAAGATCAAAATAGAGACAAGCAAAACCTGACTGTAGGTGGAGCTTGATCTCACTGGTGTAGATTATAATTTCAGTCTAGTGTGAGTTTTGGGGGTACACTTTGAGTCCAGTGAAGAGTAGTTTTGTTTGTTCCTACAGGTTATAACAAGACATTGTTCTACATTAGCATTGTTTCCACTCAGAATAGCTTTGACTAAATTACCTACCTGTGTAGTATAAATAGTATATTTCCGGATGTCGAAGTTTTGTTCTGTAGGACCTGACATGTCTTGAGATTTCTAACCAGTAAACCTGGTAAGTACAAACATACTGGCTTTATAACAACTAGAGCTGGTAGAGCATAATAAAGGAAATGAGGAATGAAATGCATTCGCCTTCTCAAGTATACATACATTTACCCAAGGTTAATTTGATTATCCAAAATATTCTTACTAATATGCCAGTTGTAGAAATACTAAATTTTTTAATAACTCTAGTTTTTGAGAACTTGAGAAGTATTTAAGACAAATAAGGCACTAAATTGTGTTCATATTTAGTCGCAGCCTGAGTAGCCATATATAGCTAGGACTCACTTTTGCCACACTGGTCAGCACAAGTAGAACATTTCTGTCGTGACCACTGGGCCATAGCGCAGACATTTCTGTGGAGTAGACCCACACTTTGGGAATACTGACTTTGTGGTGGCCGAAACGTTAGAACCTCAACTCCTATGTTTATCCTCTGTCCTCTCCTCCTAACCTAGTCCACATGTTCTGCCCTAAAGACCCTTTGCAACAGTGTGAAGTGACCCTCCACTGTCTCCCAGTTTTTACATTTGATAATCACATCTGGCCCCCAAATGGATAGGAATTGCTGATACTAATGAGTGAAGAAGAAAGGAGAAGTCAGGATGAGGACTTCTAGTCTGTGGCCTGAAGAGCTAGGATGAGGTAGTTTCTTCAGTATTGATACAGTTGTTACTAGGCCATGACTCCAGAATCTAATACTTCCCCATTTCTGGGAATCTAAGGCTAGGGACAGCATGCATTCTTATATACCCATTCTCACACTCCTATCCTACTGTCCTAGAGATTTCTGTTTACCAGGTACAGACTTCTGTGTACAAAAACTTAGAAACTGGTGTGGTTGCACAGACTTGTAGGAAAGCATTTAGGGACCTGAGGCAGGAGGGTCACAGAGTTCAAGACCAGCCTATACAACTTGGGCTGAGAATGAAGTACTGTCTCAAAAAATACAACCAAACAAATAAGAAATGATTGGAGGCTGGAGTGATGGCTCAGTGCTTAAGTACTTACTGTCCAAGCAAGCCAGAGTGCCACAGATTGGATCCCTGCACCGGTGTGAGTGCCTTGTGAATGTGGCTACCAGCCTGTGATCCCTGGAAGGTGGAGATAGACTCCTAGAGCAAGCTGACTAGGAGACTTTTGAAAGAGATGAGCTCTGGGTTTGATTGAGAGACCCTGCCTCAGAGAATAAAGTAAAAGAAAACAATTGAGAAAGAAACAATTGTTTATCCAGTGTCATCTTTGTCTTATCTAGCTAAGACAATCCTATACAGTTTGGTAGAAACACTTGAGTATCACAGTTAAAAGATGTACTTCCAGGCTGGATCATTCATGTGGTTAACAAGCTTGTATTGACAGGAGGGCTAACCACCTTTTTTGTGGACCTCCTCATGGTGGTATTATGGGAGTGTTTTCCATCATATCAGCTGGCCCTCCTTAACACCAAGTGATCCAGTAAAGAGAGTAAGGTAGAAACCATGTGTCTTTTATATATATCCTAGCCTTAGAAATCACATACCATTATTTTTGCAGTATCTGGTTGGTTATGCAGTTCAGTCCTGTTTGTAGGAAAGGACTGCATTAAGAGCATAGGTGCCAAGAAGCATGAGTCACTGATGTCATTTTGGAAGATGCTACAGTATATTAAAATGGTCTTATGCCTTCCTTCCTCTTTCCCAGAGCTGATTGTTTTCTGATCATGTAACTGGAAATGAGTTTACAAATTTTATTATTCAGACTGTGAACTCATTTCCAGTTACATGACGACATGAAAAGGTTTGTGCATTTCATGGTGATCGTGCAAACAGACTTTGAATTTACTCAAGGAAGGGGAGAGTAGTTTGGATTAGGTCATATACTAATGGGCTATAGCTCATGAAAGGGCATCTGAAAACTAATGGCTGTATAGGACTTTGCCAAAGAGTAAGGTACCATAAATGCGCAGGCTGCTGGTGTGGGTGGGGTATGCAGTGCACTCACCTCGGCTGCCCTCCGCAGGCACAGCAGCCGCCATGGCCAGAGCTGTCACGGTGCTAGTTTATGTGCGGATGTAGTGGGTGCCTCTCAAGTCCTAGACTTCAAGATGGAACAACAGTTCCTCTTGGCATCTTCTGCTGAAAGTGGGGAGCATGTGTGTTGGTGGGGAGTGGGGGGCGTGTGTGTTGTTTGGTGGGAAGTGATGGACATGTGTGTTGTTTGGTGGGAAGTGATGGACGTGTGTGTAGTTTGGTGGGAAGTGGGGAATGTGTGTGTAGTTTGGTGGGAAGTGATGGACATGTGTGT
>CABHPR010137854.1:24384-50663 GCA_902168415.1 Peromyscus melanophrys
GCCTGGCTCTGCCTCCCGAGTGCTGGGATTAAAGGCATGCGCCACCACCGCCCGGCTTTAATTTTCTTTAATTTAATAACTTTACTTAATAAAAAGTATTAGTGCCATGAATTGCAATTGAAAAAATATAACGAAATATTACACACTTTGTATATACATGTATATGTTTATAAATTTGCATTTTTAAAGTAAGTGTAGCAATTTAAAATCATTTTTCTTTAAACATATGCATAAAGTACAAAGTACTAGCTAATTTTTATCCAGGTTTTATAGGTTATAAGGATTCTTTGGCAACTCTACCATTGTGTTTCAAAAGCAGCAGTAGAGGATGTGCAAAGGAGGGAACATGGCTGTGTTCATTGAGACCGCTGACCCCAGCCCCAAAGTCTCTCAAATGACTGTTTCTACTGAAAAGGGATGGGGTGGCAAAACATATGCAGAATCCTCCACCCCTCAAAGTCCAGCCTGTCTAAACAGCTCCATGCCATCTTCACGGTGCTTATTGTCATTTTGTCTCTAATGTTTGTTAGAACTTAGCAAAGAATCACTTACTTTGAGATAAGTTAATGCACTCTCAGTGAGTCTTTACAATGCCCAGTGATATTTTAATCACCTGATAAAAAGCAGACAAAGTTAAGCATACACGTATAACAAAATTGATGTTTTTAATCACTACGAGTCTTTAGTTAACCTTCTCAGTTCTATACTTTGGTTTGGTTTCAATTTTTGAGACAGGGACTTGTGTATCCCAGCTGGCCTGGAATTTGCTCTTTGGCAGAGGATGACTTAACTCTTCATCCCTCTGTCTTCACCTCCCAAGTACTGGGATGGACAGACGTGCACTACCATGTCTAGGTGATCATTTTCAAGTACTTTCTTAATGCCCATATGTTCCTCTAGTCATCAAAGAATTGTAATCTTTGCCAAGTATTGTTTGAAAAGTGATTTGAGTTAATAAATGTTAACACTGCTTTTGGTATAGTGGAGAAATAACATGTAAAAATAAGCATAAAAACTAGAAAAATGTAAATAGTGTACAGACTCATTCAGTGATAAAGCCTGACTTAAAACCAGGTTAGATTTATTAGCAGAGTTGGAGCATTAGAAGAACCATTGGGCAGTCTTTAAAGTAAGGAAGGATTTGTAAGAGTAAAATAGGTAAAAATTCAACTGGAGTGCTTTAATAGTACACATGGAGCTATATGTAAAGGGGGCATCAACAGGGCAGGGCAGAAACAGAGACCAGTGTTCTATTTCCCTGAAACTGTAATGTTAAGATAAATGTAGAAAGTCATGTTTACAAAAGCTTATATCTGAGATTCTGCAGGTGGGTTAGACATAAGGTTCATCCCCTGTGTTCTAAGTGGCCCACACAGTTCAGAGCCTCCAACATGAGTTGGTGTTATACTGCTGTTGGTATGATTTCAGACACCTAACTTCTTTCATTTTTAAGATTTATTTTAAACTGTATGTACATAAGTCTGTGTGTAGGTATGTGCATGTGAGTACAGGTGCCCAAAGAGGCCAAAAGAGGGTATTGGATCCCCTGGAGCTGGACTTACAAGTGGCTATGAGTTGGCTGGCACAGGTGCTGAGGACTGAACTTGGGTCCTGTGCCACACAAGAATGCTTGCTCTTGACCACTGAGCCATCTCTACAGTCCCCAGTAGCTAACTTCTCGACAGTTATGCTATTAGAATAAAGTGTTGCAAAGCGATGAACACTTTTCTACTGAGCAAAAACAGTTACTCCAGGTTCACAAGTGGAAGGACACGTTGTGAGATGGTTCAGTTACAGGGACTAGGAGCAGGGTCACAGGAAGGGATAGACCTTAGGGAGGCAACTGTAAAGATCGTCTGTCTACCCAAGAGGGCATGGAGCCATCCTGGAGAGAGAAGATCACAAAAATCCAGAGCCTCACATCAGTTGTTTATGACAAACCCAGAGACATCTCTCAAGTCAAAATATACAATTATATACAAAATATACAAAAATATACAAGTCAAAATATACAAAATATAAAATTGCAAGTTGATAGATTTCATTTTCTGCCATCTACTTTTTCCAAAAAGTATCTGGGGAAAAGAAAGAAATGCACCTTGATTGGCTCAAAAGAAAAGCAGAAAATTGGAGCTTGGCAACCGAACTGCTTAGCCCCTGAAAATTGGGTACACACACAGACACAGAGACACAGACACACAGAGACACAGACACAGACACACACAGACACACAGACACACACAGACACACACACACACACACACACACACACACACACACACACACACACACACACAAAGGCTCCAAGGCTTTGAACTAACAAAACTTCATAAATATTGCAAATACATCACTCCACGGTGGATGGACAGAGGCTGGCAGAGTCTGTAGTGCAGTAACCAGGATTCCAGTCACAGCAAATTCGCTGTTCAACTAGATGTGGTGAACAGCCACAGACTGAGTGCTTATTGATCACTGTAAGGAAAACGTGATTGTCTTGAGCCCATGGACCTGAGACGGAGCCATTAGGAAACATTTTCATATTTCAGTTGCTGCTGTCAACATTTTCTTCTTCTGGTTCACCACAAAGGTTGCCATTAGATGAAAGAACCTTGGTTTTTAGACGCTGGGTAATGTATGGCAGAGTCTGTGGCTCTCACATCATGTGCATGCCAGAGTTTGTATTAGTCTCTCCATAAAGTGGCTAGTAAGAGCTTTCTAACCAAAATCTATCTTAAGGGTCGGTTTAGCAGGCTGCTTTTATATAAGAGATATTTACTGAGCATGATGTTTGGTTAGATTATGGGCTGGCAAAAAAACATGAACACAGGTTTTAAAAGTTTGCTTTCAGAATAAAATGTATAAACTGAGGGAAAACTGGTAACATTGGTTACGAAGCCCTATTAACAGTAATTCAGCCTCTCCTACCTAAGTTCCCAAACGGTACAATCTCACTGTAGTGCAAATTCTAATTGATCTTAATAAGAAGAACCCAGAATCAGATATCAGGGTGAAAGCTGAAAGATCAGAGAAGCAGAGCAGCCAGCCACTAGAAAGACATCTTAACTCTGCCGAATCTTCATACTGAAAGGGCTGAGCTCCTGTTTCTACCTCACCTTATCACTTCCTCTCTCCGCCCAGCCATATCACTTCCTGTTTCCTCCTCCAAAGTGCTGGAATTAAAGATGTGTGCCACCACTGCCTGGCCTCTATGGTTAACTAGTGGCTGGCTCTGCCCTCTGATCTCCACGCAAGCTTTATTTGTTAGAGCACAAACAAAATATCACCACATCTCACCAATATCTTAACTCTAAACTTTGATGCTCCAAACACAGTTTCATCTTTTATTAATTTCAAAACAACTGTCCAGTAGTGTGGCATTCCTTCCTTTAGCTTTGAGACTTGCCGAAAGATTGGGTTTTAATTATTTATGCCTATAGTTCAAGTTAATTTAATTATCCACCTTCTCATTGTAGCATCAGCGATCCCATGAAGACCCTGCAGCTCTGAAGTTTAGCTTCTATGAAGTGATCTCTGCTGGGCCCCATGCACCCTGGGAACTTCGAACCCTGCAGAAGAGGTGCTTGGTCCCTGGGTGGTATGCCAGCCACATTGAGAGATGGCTTGTTTATTTCCCGCCCTTTCAGGTATGAAGCAACCAGGATTTACAGCTTGTAACAACCTCATTAAGTGAATGGCTTTGCCTCAGACTCAGCTAAAACATTGCTAGGTTTCATCCTTTAGTTGCAGATAATGATTCTGGCAGAGAAAAATAGGCAGAAGTCAGAAAATGGGTTAACTTTCTAAGGGTATCTCAGGATGATTCTCCCTGATCATTTCTTGGCATTAGCATGCTGTCCCTGACTGTACAGAAATTGAGAAGCTTCAGCTCACTAAGCCCTGTTCTGACATGAATAAAGCCTGATGAAAGGGGGTGTCTTCACCAAACAGACAGACGTCCTTTTGTTTAATGAAGTGCCATGATTTCTCTTCTGAAACACTTTGCTGAAGTCGTCAGGAGTCCTGTTCCTCTGATTCCTTGTTTTTTCTCTTTTGCTTGGCATCATCTTCCATAAACACCCACTTGTCCCTCCTCTGGATTGCATAAGCAGCCAAGTGACATCAGAAGTGAGGTCATGTGTCCAAAGCCATGTGTCCAAAATGATGGCTGTAACAACTTACAGCTAATTAAACATATTACAGTTAAATAAAACAAAAAACTATGCTCATCTTTGTTAGGTATGTGTGAAAACTGAGTAACTTCATGTTAGGTGTAGCAGTCTGTCCATATCATAGTAAAGTTCTATTGAGTATCCAGAGTAGACTAACTAAAAATTCTGGAAACGGGGCTTCGACAAAGTTGTGTGACAGGGACTATGACTTCCATCATGGCCTACTGTCTCTTTGTCTTGCTGGGTTATCTTCCACCACTCACCAGAGAAACAAATTCTTTCCCATGATTTCTTTTGTGTTTGGCTTTGTTGTTATTGTTCATCTTTGTTTTCTTGAGGCAGGGTCTCACTCCATAGCACAGACTGACTTCATGTCCACAAAAGCCTCCCAAGTGCTGGTATTATAGGTGTGGTCCCTGTTAGATTCTTGTTTATATATTATTTTTATTATGGGCATATGTCTGTGTGGCTGTATGTCCCATGTCTGTGGATTCCCACAGAGGCCAGAAGATGGCATCAGAGCACATGGAACTGGAGTTACAGGAGGTTGTGAACCACCTCATGTGGGTTCCGGGAACTGACCCCTGGTGTGCTACAGCAGGATTATGCATTCTTAACCACTAAAGCATAGCTTCATTCCCTTCTGCTTCATTTCTTTTGTTGCTGTTTTTCAAAACAGGGTTTCTCTGTGTAGCTCTGGCCATTCTGGAACTCACTCTGTAGACCAGGCTGGCCTCAAACACAGCCATCCGCCTGCCTCTGCCTCCTGAGTGCTGGGATTAAAGGCGTGCGCCACCACCTGGCCCCATTCATTTCCTGAGCAGCATTCTGCCCATGTTCAGGTCTCTGGAAATCTTGCCTGCTTCCTCATGGATTGTCAAAGGATTTCTCAGATGCTGCTCCTGAATGGAACTGGGAGGTGATAGGTCTCTGCCTCATTACACCTAAGCTTATTACAACCTTTCTGTTTGGGAGGTGAGGCCAGAGCAAGGGGGTGATGGTGACTGCTGCTTTAGGCACAGAATCTCACACTTCCTGGCCTTAAGCTCATGATCTTCCTGACTTGGTCTCTTGAGTCTGGGACTTCAGGCATGAACCAACATTCTGACTTAATTGAGAGCTTTCTTCTACCCTGCAGTCATCTGTGCCAGCATGAGTGATGCCACCCTTGTGGTGTGGTCTCACAGTCACATTCCTAAGCACACTTTCTCCCCATCCTGTTTATTACTGTTTTTGTATCATTTCCCTGGCTTCTCAGATAATATCGGAATACTTAATTAGCGTGACTTATTTATAAGTCATTCATGAAAATGACTAGATTGCACCTCCCAACCGTGTATGCGTGTCCCCAAGGACGGTGCCTGAATAAGTGTAGGGATTTTGTCATTACACAGTTGCCACATGTTTTTTCAACATCCGTGTCTTTTTTTTTCCCCCTTTTTAATACTTTGGTGACTTAGTTGCTAATTATCGATGGGCAGCAGCTAAGAACTGACCCTGCGACAGTGATGGATGAAGTCCAGAAGTTTCTAGGAGTCTCGCCTCATTATAATTACTCTGAAGCTTTAACGTAAGTTTATATTCTAATTGGTTTATTGACGTTTCATGAAGGAACTGATTGTAAATAAATTATCATTGGATGATATGATTGGCTGGCCAGTGACTCTTTGGACACTGACTATCTTCTAGGTTAATACTCTCCAACTGAGAAAGAACATTTAGACAGTGTGACAAGAAATGTCCCAAGTCTTTTTGATTCTAAGCTAGGCAGACTTCCCCTAGAAGGAACATGGAGGAAAAAAAAATAGTTGTGGCTCATTAAACTAACAAGGAACCTTAGAAGAGGCTGCTTGAAGTAAGTAAATGTCCTGTCTAGTTTTATGTCAACTTGACACAAGCTAGAGTCATCTGAAAGGAGGGAACCTCAATTGAGAAAATGCCTCTGTAAGATCCAACTGTAAGGCATTTTCTTAATTATTGATTATGGGGGCAGGTCCAGCCCATTGTGGGTGGTGCCATCCCTGGGCTGGTGGTCCTGGGTTCTATAAGAAAACAGGCTGAGCAAGCCATGATGAGTAAGCCAGTAAGCAGCACCCCTCCACGGCCTCTGCATCAGCTCCTGCCTCTAGGTTCCTACTGTATTTGAGTTCCTGTCCTGACTTACTTTGATAATGAACTATGATGCAGAAGAGTGAGCCAAATAAACCCTTCCCTCCCCCATATGCCAAATAAACCCTTTCCTGGATTTGGTCATGGTGTTTTGTCATAGCAATAGTAATCCTAACTAAGACAGTGGGTAAGAGCAAAGCCCACTTAACAGGTGATATTGGGACGTCTTGGGGACACGAAGACATGACTGGCAAGGTTTATGAACTGACCTTTGTGTGACTTTAGCAAGAAACGCCCAGTGGTTGACTGGATGGGGTGGCACTGTTAGGAGCCTAAGCATGCTTCTTTCTCTTGCTCGTCTTTACCCACTGTGACTCTTACCCTGTCATCTTCCTTCAGTGTTATATGCTCGTTTGGGTTTGGTTTGTTGGGGATTTTTTTGGTTTTGGGGGGTTGCTAGCTTTTGCTGTTTTTCTCAAGTAGCTGACTGGAAACTAGGACTAAAGAGAGGAAAGAGGGCCATGCGATATTAAGGAAGTGTTTGCTCTTATACTGTGTCCGTGCCTTGAAGTTTGTACCCAGTGTCTTTCTTACATCACCCTGGCCCTCCCTCTGAAATCAGTCATGAGGGCTGTGCTTGTTCCCATCTCAGCTGAGCAACTCAGCAGAGGTACCTAGGTGGATTGACTGAAAACCATATTCTCACTATATATTTCTTTAATTCTGTGATTAGGGGCTGAGTCTTAAAGAAACTTAAAAAGACTATACTGTGAAATATTTCTACTGTTCTTTTCTTAAAATATAACATTTTATTAATTTGAAAATCCCATGCAATATGTTTTAATCATATTCACCTCCCCACTCCTCCTCCTAATTCCTTCCATATCCATCCCACTGCAGCATCCCCCTTCATACTTTTTTCTTTCCCTTTTAATACCATCATCATCGTCATCATCATCATCATCATCATCATCATCATCATCATCATATTAATTTCTTTGGCCATTTCACCCCCTCCTCCAACTCCTCCCAAATAAAACTCAGTTCTATAAACCATCTGGTTTTGCTTCTGCTGTCACATTCTATTCCATAACAATTTAGAAAGTGAGGAAAAGGTTTCTTTTTCCTTTCAGCCTCCCTTGCAGTAAAGAGTTGGTAGAAAAACATCAAACACTGCTTACATCAGGTACCAACCGTATGTAAAGACTTGTGGCTTAGAGGCCAAAGGATACTGTAACTTGAGAGTTTTGAGCTTTCTTCCCAGGAGTCTCTTACTTTGCAGTTACCATTCACATGCTGGGCTAGTTTTTTACACTCCTAGTCCATCCAGTTTTGTGGAGTTTTAGTTCAATGATTGATAGACTCTAGCTTTAAGTATTTAACATTCAACTTAACCTTAAAGAAAGCAGAGTGCTTTTAGTTTGCAGTTAGAGATTCAAGTCCACCTTCTGCTCTCTGCCTTAAGTATCTCTCTGAAAAGGAAGCTTTTATTTTCCAAACGATTTTCTATTTCAAGTTGGCTTCTCTTTGTGTGTTTTTATAGGGTATCTGGGAAAGCATTGTGTCACAGAGAACAGGAGTGAAGTAGTCTATACAGACATAATTTCTTTTTCCTGTAGCATGGTCCTTGACCTGCATGCTGTGTGTTTGTCCTCTCTGCATCCTGCTCAGCAGAAAGCTTTTTTATTCATCTCTGTTGCTGGAAAAGGCAATGTGAACTCGAGAGAATGAATATCAAAGGAACATACCATATACAAAGAACTGCAGGTCACGGTGCACCAGGAATGTAGCTAGCTAAAATTACCCATTATGTGATTCTCTTACCTGGCTGGGGAAAGTAGCAGGGTAAGATAGGTGTAATCTGTGAAAGCAGTTTCTGGTCCAGCAGGACTGCCCAAGCTGTCGCCTTGCTGACATAGATAATGGACTTCCAGGCTGTTTCCACATTTTCATGTCAGTCATTGACTGGCCTGACACACCATGTAAAAACCAAATGTGCACTTGTTGTAAGGTATTTGGACAATACATTTCATTGTCCTTGCTTTGAAATGCTCTCTCCTCACCCCAAGCCCTTCTATGTTATTTATCTGGATCCTGTTCTAACAATCCCTTCCGCCTATCAGAGTAGTGACTCAACAGCTGTATGACCCAACAGCTGTATGACCCAACAGCTGTTTCCCAGTGCTTTGAAAACATGGCCTACCATAAAGATATGCATCTCAGAACACTGACACAACTCCCAAGAGACTATTCAGTGTATACTTTAACATTGCTTATTATTTTCCTACTAATAATACTGAAGATTATCTCTTTTTGTACTAAAAAGGAACAAAAAGAAATGTTTTTGTTAACATAACCAATTGCAGCACTCCAACACAGCGTTTCTAGGTGTCCTCTTGTAGATATGCAGAAGATTGAAGTCATTGTCACCACTGCATTTTTTCTTAAAGTTCTCTATAGATGTAGTAAGCTATAAACCACATCAATTCAGTGGTTACACGCAGTGCAATAGGGGAATAGGAGGCAGTCTGTACAACTTGGCATGCAGGAACATTCCCAAAAGGCTCTTTCTGTGCTGATTATCTTCAGTAGAGCTAACTCTAGTATCAAAGGTATTTTCCAAGAGGAATGGCCAAAAAAACCTCGACAATCGAGATTGTTTCTTTCCACAACTGCTGAGGAAAGTGTTTAAGAATTCTAAATTTCACACAGAACCACCAGGTAATATATGATATTTTAACTTTCCTGATGGGCCTCTAATTTATTTTTTTAAATTTGATTCTCTTGGTGAGTTTGTGATTTGAAATAAACAGTATAAACCTAAAACAATGTAAATAGGAATTATCTAATCGGATTGCTGTATAGCTCTTGTATATACAGACCATTGTACAGCCCTTGTTTAATGTAAGCTTAACCCTAACCTTTGAAAGCATTGCTGTAGTGATGCTACTACGTAAACTGTGTTACAGGGTGTAGGAAACTGACTAGTCATTTGATAGAAAAGAGGAATAACAATGCCGGACACCAATCATGCTAATTCACGTAAACCAAAATCAAAAATATCAACTTTTAATTTTGCTATATATCTGTGGTAGGTTGGATGTAATTGGCCCCCATAATTTCATAGGGAGTGGCACTATTAGGATGTGTGCCTTTGTTGGAGTGGATATGGCCTTGTTGGAAGAAGTGTGTCACTCTTGGGGCGAACTTTAAGGTTTCTTATGCTCAGAATACTGCCCAGTGTCTCAGTCAAATTCCTCTTGCTTGCAAGATGTACGACTCTCAGTTACTACAGCACTACATCTGTCTGCATGCTGCCATGCTCCCCAACATGATGATAATGAACTGAACCTCTGAACTGTAAGTGAGCCATCCCAATTAAATGTTTTCTTTATGAGTTGCCGTGGTCAGAATGTCTCTTCATAGCAATAAAAACTCAAACTAAGACAATATCCATTCAGAATTATCACTGGTCAACAGATGTCTTCACTTTCAAAATGCTGACCTTGCAGATCATTTCTCAGTCAGGGGCATACTTTTTCAGATTAATGAAACCAGATTGTGTTTTATGAATATTTAATACTAATGCACTTTGAAAATGTCAATAGTGAGCAATGAAAATGGAAGGCGAGAGACTGACGTAGTCTGTGTTTATCTTTTGTTTTGCTGTGTTTTCTGGTTGAGGCTTGGCTGACTCACAAGGGAATTTTGAACCCTCTTGATAATTTGGAAAAACTTCTAGTATCTCTTTAATTATAGCCAAGTTAATATTGGCCAGGAAGTCCCCCCAAATCACTGCTGATAAGCCTACATAAAATTTGCCACGTTAAAACTGCCAAAAATTAGTAGTGATAAGAACTACAATTTGTTGGCTTTCTGGCTATCTATAAGAGAGCACCTAGAAAATGCTAAGGGTTGGCAAGAAAACAGGAAGCCCATTCCAATTGGTTATAATATATTCATAAATATTTCTGTGAGATGCAAACACACAATTATTTACTGGGTATCAAACACCATTGTTAGTTTCTTTCTCTTCTTATTGAAAATAGACTTTTTTTTCTTATAATATATTCTAATTAGGTTTCCCCTCCCATAGCTCCTCCCAGATCCTGCCCACCTTCCCACCCACCCAAATCCATACCCTTTCTTGTTCTTTCTTATTAGAAAACAAGCAGGCATACAAAAATAAATAAGCAAATATTATGATGATAGTACAAAATAAAAACAAACCTGAAAGGACAAAATAAGCAAATGAACAGATTTTTAAAAGAAGCCAAAGGAAAAAAAGCACAAGAAACATATAGATAGACACAGAGACACACATCCATATACAGAGAAATCCCATAAAGACACAAAATCAGAAACCATAATATATAAGCAAAACACCTGCATGTTAAAACATTTTAAAATGTGAGACAAAACATTATGAAACAAAAAAATCCTCCAAAAGTACCACCAAGTTCCTTCTTGTGTTGATCACTACAGCTGGATCTGGGACCTGCCCTTAAGTGTGGTTTGTATACCCAGTGAGACTCCATTGGAGAAAGCTAATTTTTCCTTTGTAAGCAGTTGTCATTTAGAGATAAGCTTCAGGTTATGGATGGGATTTTGTGTCCACATCGCCTCTCAAGCACTAGGGCACCATCTGACTTGGGTTTGCTGCTATAGTCTCTGTGAGTTCATATGTGCTTCAGTCCTGTTGTGTCTAGAAGGATTTGTTTCCCTGATGTCTTTCACCTTCATTGGCTCTTACAGTCTCTCTGCCTCTTCTACATCAGAATTCCCCGAATCCTCAGGGAAGACATTTAATGGAGACCTCCCTTTTAGGGATGAATGTTCCAAGGGTCTCTCTGTAGATGTAACCAACTGTCTTATAAATAAGAAACACAGAACCAATGCAAAGAAGAAAGCCAAGAGGTCAGAGCTAAGAGCTAAAACCTTACCCTTCCTCCTGCAGTGGTCCTACCTCTCCGAAGGAACTGGTACTTCCTGTATTAAAGTCTTTATATAGTCTCTGTTCTGCCTTCTCATTGGTTGTAAACCCAACCACAGGACTGCCTCATCACGGCCTGTTTGTATAGACCTCCAGGTGTTCTATGGTTGGTATTGAGATTAAAGGCATGTGTATCCAATGCTGGCTGTATCCCTGAACACACAGAGACTTACCTAGCTCTGTCTACCAAGTGCTGTGATCACAAGCGTACACCACCACTGCCCTGCTTTCCTATGGCTTGCTAATAGCTCTGACCCCCAGGCAACTTTATTTATTAACATACAAATAACATTTAATTACAAAAGAAAATATCACCATATCTCTCACTCTCTGCGTTTTGTCCAATTGTGAGTCTCTGTTTTCATCTACTGCAGAAAGAAGCTTCTCTGATGATAGCTGACCAAGACTTTGATATATAAGTATAGCAGAATATTATCAGGAGTTATTTATTGCTACATTCCTTTAGCAGAACAGTAGTATTTGGTTTTCGCCTAGGTACATGGTTTATCTGCTCTCAGATTCTTGGCCACCCAAGCAGTGCTGGACATGGGTTCCATCTGAAGTGAACCTTAAATCCAATCAGATAGTGATTGGTTACTCCCACAAATTTTGTGCCACTACTGGACCAGTGTGTCTTTCAGGAAAGTCACCATTGTTAATCAAAGGGTTTATAGCTAGGCTGGTGTTTCTCTTTCTCCTCTGGTAGCATGCACAGTAACTTCAGGACCATGAACATTAGTCAGAAGGGGTGAAGGCTCTAAGTAGACACCAGCTGAACTTCTCTGAGCTCGATGAGTTGTGCAGGTATTATCTTCAATAATAGAGTCTTATCATCAGTTTGTAGAGAGGAACCAATAGCTTTGATAATTGTCTGGGTTGTTTGGTGTCTTCCATAAAGCCCCTTTGGCTAACAACTCAATTAGATGTAACCCATTCCTGGCACTGGAGGTTTCATTTGGTGGCAAGAGAGGTCTAGGGGCTTTGTCTTGCCTATTATTTGGTGATTCTATTTAGATTTCTTTCAAATATGTATATATTTTAAGAAGCTTCTATTGTAGTAGGTTTCTATACAACCCCTTAACTAACACTCCCCATATTTTCTCCCTAACTGCTCTCTTCCTTCCCACTCTGTTTGATCTTCCCATTCCAGCCCCTTCCTCTTCCATTCATATTTATCTATTCTATTTCCCTTTCCTAGGGAGAACCTTCCCTCCTACCTAGTCCTTTACTCTATACCTAACCTCTGTGGTTATTTGGATTGTAGCCTGCTTAACAAAGACTTAACATCTACATATAAATGAATACATATTATATTTGTCTTATGGGGTCTGGGTTACCTCACTCAGGATGATTTTTTTCTAGCACCACCTATTTACTTCTAAATTTAATGATTTCATTTTTAATAACTAAGTAATATTCCATTGTGTAAATGTATAATTTCTTTATCCATTCATCCATTGATGCACACCTAGGCTGTTTCCAATTTCTGACTATTATGAATAGAGCATCAACAAATATGGTTGAGCAAATGTCTCTGTAGTAGGATGTGGGAGTCCTTTGGGTAAATGCCCAAGATTAGTACAGCTGGACCTTGAAGTAGATTGATTCCCATCTTCCTGAGGAACCACCATACTAAATTCCATAATGATTGTACAAGTTTGCACTCCCACTAGAAATGGATGAGTGGTTCCCTTACTCCACATCCTCACCAAAGTGAGCTGTGATTTGTTTTATTGATCTTGGCCATTCTGACTGGTGTGGTGAAATCTCAAAATGGTTTTGATATGGATTTCCCTGATGACTAAGGATGTTGACCATTTATTTAAGTGTTTCTCGGCCATTTGTGTTCCATTTTTTGAGAATGCTCTCAAAAAATGTTTAGATCTATGTCCCATTGTGGGGGTCCAGCTCCTACCTTTTGAAGGGTGCTTAGGTGAGGGAGAGAGGAATGAGGAAATATCAGATAGGAAGAGAGACCTAGTGGACAAGAAGAAAGACAGGAACACAGGATAGCTTTGGGGGGGCTGGATCAATACAACAGCTTCACCCTTTATTGAAAAGGGCTTTTTATAATATGCCAAGAGGAAGAGCAAAAACCTCCCCCCTTGCAAGATCAAAGTACACCCACCATACAGCCAAGTGTAGACGCTTCCAAACACCTGGTAAACATGCCCGTGATCAAATCATCTCATTATGCAGCCCTGCTGGGTAAAACAAGCTCAGATTCTCTGACCCTGAATAAGTTCTCACTAGGAAGCCTCTGTGGGCTCCCACACTCCATTAGTTCCACTTTTTAGACATAAAAACTAAAGCACAGAAAAAGTAAGCCAAAAGTCACCCAACAAGTGAGTTGGGAAGGCAGGATTGAAAATCAGTTATTGGAATGTACACTTTCCATCTTTAAGCTCTTCCCATTAGCACAAGATGTTTGAATCAGAGAAAACCAATACTATGCCTCTCTCCTAACGTATAGTACATCTCCTAACTTTAAAACTGATATCTGGGCCAGCAAGATGACTCACTGGATACAGACTCTCTCCCCAAAGCCTGACAACCTACATTTGGTCCCCAGATCCCTCAGGGTAGAAAGAAAGAGCTGACTGCCACAAGCTGTCTTCTGACCACCACATATGTGCTGTGGCACGTATGTGCACACAACCCAAAGATGTGTGTGTAAGCTATATATAATGTAGAAACTGTGTTTATTTTTTAAAATCTGGAAACTTAAAATGAGATTTTTGTGTTTTGTTAATTCTTTGAGACTTTCATGTCATGTATTTGATCATATTCACCTCTCTTCTGCCCACTCCTCCCATGTCTACCTTCATCTCCCTACCCACTAAACATTGAGCTTTCTCTCTTTCTTTCTTTCCTCCTTTCTTTCTTTCTTTCCTCCTCTCTTTCTTTCTTTTCTTTCTTTTTTATTTCCTTAAAGTCCAGTTTGTGTTGCCCTACTACTCCTGGGAATGTTGCCTGCTCTGGAATGTCGTCAAGAGATTTTTTACATGTCACTTTCCACATGAACATGTAACCACAAAGATACAAATTAAAATCACATTGAGATACCACTCAATGCCAAAGGATGGCTGTACTTCAAAGGACACACCAAAAGGACATGGACTCAAAAGATAATACCAAATGTTGGCAATAATTAGGGAAATTTTTAAATTTTGTACACTGGCATAATACGTAGCCCCTTTGGCAAGTAGTTTTGTAGTGTCTTGAAAATTAAACACAATCTCACCAACAGCCCAACTTTGCTTGGAGGAATCTGTCTCAAGATAAATAAGAGCCTAAGTCAATTAAAAATTTGTAAGTAAACATTTATAGAAGCATTATTCATTACATATAAAAGCAAGAAATGATCTAAATGCCTATCACCTGGTAGATGAATTGATTTGGCATATCCATGCTAGGGGGAAAAAAAGGAAATATCAATAAATGATGAAGTTAGACTTAGGTGCATAACATAGACCCATAATTTAAGCACTTGGAAGCTGAGGCAGGAGGGTTGGTGTGAGTTTAAGACCAGCCTGGCCTGTATTGTGTGTATCAGACTGTCCTGAACTACATAGCAAGACCTTGTCTCAAGAGAAAACAGGATAGAATGAAATCAAGGATTGTCTAATCAAGGTTAAGTTTGAGTTTCAGTTTTTGTGAGGCAATAAAAATGTTCTGAAACTATGATAATTTCATAGTCATTGGATTGTACACCTAACATTCAAGTATTATTATATTTAAACGTATCTTGAAAAGGTTAATATATATGTATCCTCTTCTTGTCCTGTATTCGTAACATAAATTATGGTGTTTTGATTTTGAAAGCCCATCTGCTCTAGTTTCACATGGAAATGCAATTGCAGTTTGAAGGTATTTCAGACACACTTCTAAGTGTCCTCTGAATATTCTCTGTCATTCATCTATCCAAGGTGAATTGTGTTTTCACTAATACAGAATGTTAAGGACTGTCATTCTCCTTGGAGAATCTTCTTCTCCTGACCCAAGTCTACTTTATTATGTCCTCATGTCCCCAGGTGATTTTCTTTACAAGCTTACAAGCATTTTTATCCTCTCTAACTTTACTCTTTAATTCAAGTTTATTAAAAACTATCATATACATGACTCTGGGGACACAGCATGAGCTACTTTTGACTCCACTGTGGGGCAGCCACAAGGTCAGACACTAAGCAGTATATTATACTTCTTCCAAAGGCTCATTTCCTGAAAGCCTTGGAAGGAGAGACCCAGCTATAAAATGGCTACAAGTGCCTACATTAAAAAGGCTAATGTTCCCTCAGACACAGTGGTCCTGGGGTTATTCTTACAGAGGAGACCATTACTGCTTTTTTTAAATAGATGTGGAGACAGCTTTCTCCATCTTCTGTCAAACCTTTTCACTTAGGCTCTGAAATAATGTTATGTCCTCAGCCCTACAAGGACCTTCCTCAAGAGCAATCCCTTTGTTTTCCTTTGTGACTGTTCATTGTGAGCAATCAAACTTGATGATTCCTCAGGCCACCTGGAAAACAGACACAATGGCTTGCCTTCATCCTCTACACTCAGGCCACTAAACATTTACATGCTGCCTTAGGTAGTGGTTACAAACAACCCCCTTCTGTAACACACACACACACACACACACACACACACACACACACACACACACATTTTTCCCTCAGTAAAGCCCTGCATGATGCCTTCTGTGACATACCTGACCAAGTTTCTTTTAGCCCTTCATCTTTCATACACTAAATATAAATTTCTTTTCAGATACACATTTTACAAATATTTTCTCTAGTATCTAATTTTCTATTTCTTTTCTGAAAAATCTTCAGAAGAACAAAGTTTTAATACTTTCAAAATTATCATATTATAATTTACCTTAAGAAATATTTGCCTAACCTAAGGGTATGAAGATGTTTTATGTAGGGTGGGGATATAGGTCAGTTGGTAGAGTGCTTGCTTAGCATGCAGAAAGTCTGGGTGTGATCCTCAGCACTGCATGAACCAGGGGCTTGGTAGTGCATACCTGTGATCCAAGCATTAAGGGCTCTAGAGGTAGAAACAGGAGGATTAGGAATTCAAAGTCCTCCTTGGATACCTAGTAAGTTGAGACCAGTTTGTGATAAACAAGACCCTTTCTAAACAAAAAAAATCTACATTTTTTTCTTCCAGAATTTTTGTAGTTTTAACTTAAAAGTTTAGGTCAGTGACCTATTTCATATTAAATTATCCATCAATGTGATGAAACTGTCAATGTTCTTTATTTTCCATGTTGATATTCATTTTTTTCTAGTACAGTTGGTTTTAGTCCCCCTCACTGAATTGCCTTCTTAGATGTGAAGGTCTCTTTGTGCATCCTTTACTTTGCTCCATTGGTCCATCACTGTGAGTGTGATGAAGGTTTCTTTGTGCATCTTTTACTTTGCTCCATTGGTCCATCACTATGAGTATGGTGGATGAAGGTCTCTGTGCATCTTTTACTTTGCTCCATTGGTCCATCACTGTGAATATGGTAGATGAAGGTCTCTGTGCATCTTTTAATTTGCTCCATTGGTCCATCACTGTGAGTATGGTGGATGAAGGTCTCTGTGCATCTTTTACTTTGCTCCATTGGTCCATCACTGTGGGTATGGTGGAGGTCTCTTTGTGCATCCTTTATTTTGCTCCATTGGTCCATCATGTGACTGTGAGCAGGACTGATTGCTCAGCATTCAAGAAACATTGAAAGTATGGAGTGTAAGATCTCCAATGTGACTCTTTGTTTCAAACTTTTTAAAATGTTTTACCTTATCTAGGTCCTTTATATTTTCATATATATTTCAAAGTCATTTTCCATTTCTACAAAAAATAGCAGTCTAGTCAAGTTCTAATTAGAATCATATGAATCTGTATATAGTGTTGGAGCCAGACGATTTTAAGGATTCAATCTTCTTTGTGAATGGAACAGCGCATTTGGTTACACCTTCTGTGTTTTTGCATTTTTCATGGTGGCATGGTTTTTGTTCATTTTATTTTTAGTTACTTCAAGATTATAATTTAAATGTTTTTATTTAAATTTCATTATAATTTAAACATGTTTCCATTTAAATTTCCAAAATTGTTCACAGGAAGATAGATTTTAAGCAATGCAAACTGAACACCAAAGGAAATGTAACCCTAAGTAATTCTTCCTAAGCAGAGAAGAAACTATGACAGTCAAATAATTAATTAACAAAGGTGAAGGAATACCATTGCTGTCACTTCCACATTTACATCTGAGCATGGAAATCACTGCTTTGCTTACAACAAATAACCCAAATAGATGCGTTGTGATAGACATAAATATAGAATAGAAAGATTGGCCCTTGACTATAGGATGGAGAGGCCTAGACTTGAACTCAGCAGAATACTAAGGAAACATGTAGTCTACAGAAACTAGGCCTTGACAAACATTTTCTTCATTTCATTGTTACCTGTCGTGTGTGTGTGTGTGTGTGTGTGTGTGTGTGTGTGTGTGTGTGTTTGAGACAAGGTCTCACTGTGTAGCTCTGGCTGTCCTGGAACTCACTTTATAGACCAAGTTGGCCTGGCTCTGCCTCCTAAGTATTAGGATTAAAGGCATGTGCCACTGCACCCAGCCCCATTATCTATCTTGTATTTAGTGAGTATTCACAAAGCAAAACCTGTGCTATTACTTCCTTAGAGAGCTATAACGAAGGCCCAAATGAAAAATAAATGCAGGAAATAATGTTGTAAGTAGAAATGTAAATTTAGCATATTACTATCATTGTTTTTGTAATTACAGCAAAAAAAATCCATTTATAGGTATTTCCACTTAATACTAACCTCATACTGAAATTTTAAAAGATCATTAAACAGAATTTAGTGGATTATAGCTAGAGAATTCAAATTTTAACACTCTAAAGTACAAAAGGCCTGGTTGCCTTTCAGGGGGTGAGGGTGGACCCCTACTGCTGACATATAAGCTTCTATTTTAGGAAGTTTTCTGGAAATTGTTCTATTAAGAACCTGGCAAACTCATAAATATGACAGATGGGCTGAGAGTTAGGAAGCGTGCCAGAAGACTTTATGTAAAAGGTTGTATGAAAAAACACTCCATTTCCCTGCTTATGAATTGATAGCTGGTCGTCGTGGCTTATAAACTGCTTGAATTTGGTCAATTTCCACTGTTTTTAGGTTTGATTCTCATAAAGGCTTCTGGTGTCAGCTATTGGAAGAAGGAAAAACAAAATGCCTTGGAAAGAGTAAAGGAAGAAAATATCCACCAATGGATTCTGATGTAAGTATAGAACCTGAAAATATAAAATGTAGAAATTTTTTTCTACATTTTTCCTTAGAAAATGGTTAAGTACATACTAAAATTCAGTGGGTCCCCTTCTTCTCTCCTGTCCACTTTGGGTTACAGAGTTATCTCCTGCACAAGAGTAGGAAGGTGTTCTGTAGGGCAAGGGCCATTTGTCTGTGACTACACCACAAAGAAAGTGACATCCATCCCTACCCTAACAAGCATTAGTTATCCCTCTGGAGGAGG
This sequence comes from Peromyscus melanophrys, assembly GCA_902168415.1. Lineage (NCBI taxonomy): Eukaryota > Metazoa > Chordata > Mammalia > Rodentia > Cricetidae > Peromyscus > Peromyscus melanophrys. The sequence goes on from CABHPR010137854.1 coordinate 43,190, forward strand.
GAGGGAGAAGGAGGAGGATGAGGGATGGAAACAGAGTTGAAAATATTAAATTTCATTATATAAATGTATGAAGGCTGTCAAACAGTTAAAAGTGGGAATTAAAAATTATGAAATACAGTATTTCAAAGAAAGACAATGGTATTAAAATATAAATTACTAAGAAAAAAGAAAGGAAGAAAGAAAGAAAAAAATTAAGGGTGGAAGAGAAGGCTTAATGGGTGAAGGCTCCTGCCACCAAATCAGAAGACCTGACTGTAATCCTAGGACACATGTGGTGGAAAGGCAGAAACAGCTGCTGCAGACTGTCTTATGACATCCTCCCATATGCCATGGCATGTGTGTGTGTGTGTGTGTGTGTGTGTGTGTGTGTGTGTGTGTGTACACATGCCATGGCATACACACACACACACACACACACACACACACACACACACACACACATTCGCTAAAATAAATGAAATGCAATAAAATAACATTTTAATTAAAATTAAAAGTGGTATTTGTGTTTCAATATATCTAGGATGGTTGCTTTGATTTTTCCATTTATATAATTGATATCTGTCTTGCAAAAATGAAAGAAAATAGAATTTGTGATTATAAATCTGAAAAGCAGATAATGATAGCTGCACAGAATTGATCTACTAAAAATGTCAACTAAAGTCAAGATAGGAAATATACCAACTAGAAAGTGAAAAAATATTTTCTGTTTTCAATGTCAAATGATTCTATGGGACATAGATTATAATGTTAACTGATAATATGGTATACTAAGCTTTGAACTGTTAATATGCTACTGAGATAAGATAATTAATGTATCTCTCAATTGTCTAGCACACCAACACGTAGTCTAGGCTATGACATGGACACATGCATGTTGTTACTCAATACTTCGTTTATTCTGCCTACAACAATGGCATGGTGAATGCCTGAGGCTGCTGTTCTCATAAATCCTGTATTTGTACATGTGCCCTGTATTTTTCCTTTATGCTTATTTTGCATACACTAAGATTTATTCATAGTATATTTAGCATATAGTTTGACTATAAAAAATAAGTTGATTACTATAATTTTTTAGAACTCAGAAATTTAAATATTGTGGGGTTTTTTTCTTCAAAGTATTAAATACATTGTGTTAACTGACAATACTGAGGTGGTCAAAGTTTCTCAGTAATCTGTATTTATTTAATAAATTTTTATCCTTAAATGTTTGGAGGACAGTGTATTGTGCCAGTCTGATAGACAGGACCTTGGTCAGGTCACAATTAAAGTCTGTACAGAAGACATAAGCAAGAGAGGGACTTATTGTTTTCATGAGATTACTTTGTAAAATTTCTAATTCTGTGCCTTTAATCTCAGTACTCAGGAGGCAGAGCCAGGCGGATCTCTGTGAGTTCGAGGCCAGCCTGGTCTACAGAGCGAGATCCAGGACAGGCACCAAAACTACACAGAAAAACCCTGTCTCAGGAAAAAAAAAAAAAAAAAGAATTCTAATTCTGTTATTCTGTTTGAGGGACTATTAAAATACACCATCAGATCACTGTGAAAATAGTTACACCATCAGATCACTGTGAAAATAGTTTAGAATACACTAAAACATGTAGAAAGGTAATTTCCCCCATTGTTTCAATAAAAAAATTTAAATATATTAATTTTCACATCAAAGCTACTTCCATGTATAATTACTAGAAGGCACTAAGGTGTATCCTGGTGTTTTAGTTCCCTACTCTACAAAATTGGTGCTAGTCTAGATTAATAAGAAAAAAGTCGGCTTTTCAGAATGTTGACGTAGATGTCAGCGAGGTTATTCTGTAAACACATACTGAGTTTACCAAACGAAGTAAAGTGTTTGACTTTATGCAATTCGTCTACAAACACGAGGCTCCACAGAGGGCTGGAAACACAAGCATGTAGCATGATTGGAGCAGCAATCTTTCCCACTGCAGTGGGTCGCCTCGGCTACAGCAGACTCGACAGAAAGCAGAGCATCATAGGGTGTTACCAACGCAGTCCACGTGCTTCATGCAAATTTTGACCCATAGTTGGTACAGGAGGCACTTATTTGAGCAGAGTCAACATGCATGAAATATAGTTTAGTAAAGTATGTGTTTCTCCTCCTCCGCACTCAGAGCAGAGAGTTTCTGTCCAGCTACTACCGGGACCACAACGTGGAGCTCTCGAAGCTGCTGCACAGGCTGGGGCAGCCTCTGCCGTCATGGCTGAGACAGGAGCTGCAGAAGGTGAGGTAGCGCGGAGAAGCAACGTCAATCTCCTCCCAGAAGCTACCAAAAAGCTGTCAAACACATACCTCTTCGTCAAGAAAAACAAGCAAGGCTCCTTCCATGTGCTGGCATGTGGATGATTGTGGGGAGTGGGGGCGTATAAAGTATCTTTAAGAAGCTTCGCGGCCTGTGGCCTTCCACTCTGTACTCGTGTGGAAGCCCAGCAACAACCAATGTAAATTAAAAAACAAAGAAACAAGACGCTGATACACACCTGTTCCGTGTCACACTAATATTTACAATTTTGTATATCAACTAAAGTTGAATTTCCGTAGATTTCTGGACCATTGTTTGACTGTAAAATGTTTTTTTGTTTTTGTTTTTGTTTTGACTCTGTGAAGTATCTTCTACGATGATAAATGTCACAGTGTAAAATTCCAAAAGCGTGAAGAAAAAAAAGAAAAAAAAAGGCTGCCAGCATAGACCATGACTGTGTGAAACCAGAGACAGGGAAGTGGTGTACCGGCTTTGTCTCCACTAAACAGAAGCAAAGGATGGTGCTGGAGCAAAGGCTCCTTGTGCATAGTCCATTGTGCTTATGGAGCTCTGTATTGCAAACTTGTTAGACAGCAAAGAGAAACCTATTTTTACATCAAAATAGTGAGTACCAATGGAAGAGTCCTGACTAAGTCCTCTGAGAGAGAGATGGTGAGCATCTAAAGGTACGCCACTGAGAACACTGTGCTTTCCGCTGTAAGCTGTGGGTCTATCCCGGTCACCTTCAGGTGTAGAGAAACACAAGCAGAGTCTGCAGGAAGTGTCCTCTCTGAGACACACCGACCTTTAAATGTGCAGAGCAGCTACTGAACAAACTCAGTTCCTTGAGGTGCTTTACTAAAGTCCTCAGACTGACATTATTGAAAAACTGCATTTTCCCGGGTGATCCCAAGGGGAAATTACATAATGTATGGATTTATGTAAAAATGAATTAATATACAAATTTTAATCTAACATTTGAAGTGATTCTTGTGCTACAGAGTGGAGACAGCTGAGCAGGTAAAGTCCAGTGTTTGAGAATATCTCACATATCTTCCACATCCCTGCCCAACAGCGAGCATAGTCGAATATATGGACTATCTGTAAAAACAAGCACAGAAGTGCAAAGATGAGCCTGGCTCTTGAAATATATTCAATTTAAATTAAACATGTGAGCCAGGAATTCAGAACAAGAGTACAGTAGATCATACTTTCCTGTGTTAATATCTGCCTAATTTTGTATTGTAATTGACACATGTGTAAATATTAAGTAGTACATGCCCTGCTGTGACCACACAAGCTCTTAGAAAGTATTCTACAAGACATGTTTAGAAAAAAGATACACAAGAAAGTCAACCACCTAAAGATTTGGACTGTCATTATAGTACATAAAAGTACTCTTTTAGTTATTTACCAGTTAGGAAACAAAAGTGGAATGCTTCCCCTCACCGTGTATTTCCTTAGACACATCACAATTATGGCTTTGTCTATTTAAGGTTTTTCCATGTTTTATGTACTCACAGAACACAGTCATTTTTAAGCACTTACCAGAAAGAATTGAACACTCAACCAAATTTTAAGAACCCTGACTGAGAAGCAAAAGCACGGTGAGATCAGCCTTCCCTCTTACGGCTGCGGCTTGGGAAGCGTTGCTTGCCAAGCCCAGCAGGACAATCATCCTTCACTTCCATGTCCATTAATTTAAGAAAATTGGCTCAAGGGGGTCGTGAGACCTGGCAGCTCCAGCTGTTACAGTCTCACTGGCAACAGCGTGTCAGCTCGTGAAGGGAATGAGGAGGAGATGAGTTCACATATGTCTCCACATTTGAACCTCTGGATAAATTGGCTACTGACATCCTTTAGTCTAGGTAGACGGTGCCTGTAAAATAAATGGCAAAAATAGCACTTATAATGAATCAGATAAAAAGAGAGAGGGTACCAAGACCTGCTCACTCACAAGTACGTGTTGATGCAATGTGGAACAGCAACCCTTTGAAAGGGTTTTGACCACTCCGCATGTCACAGAGACAGCTCCAAATTCTAGATGACACCCACAGGCTTCACACTGGGAGCTCCAGCTGGCTATTATGCTATCCTGAAAGTAACAGAAACCTATGAGAAAAGAATGAGAGGGAACATGATTTCAAACTAGCTTTGTATAGAATTCTTTTTCATTGCTTATAATATGGGGCTTCCTCAGGAAGAAATGAAATGGTTATTTCAATGTTTATAGCTATAATATTCTTGTCATTCACATTGAATGAAAATTATTGGGAACATTTTTTCCTCTGGGTTTTTTAAATAAAAAAAAAACCCTCAATATAATTCTAAAAGTGGCATGATACCTCATATGTATAACAATAAACTCTGATAAGAAAATAAAGATGTTGGACCTGGTGATTTTAGGTAATGAGCGGGTATTTGTTTTGCTGGTGTTGGGAGTGGAAGTGGGGCATGGTCAGAGTTCAAAGGCACACCGTTATGATTGAAAATGGAGAGGTAACTGAAAAGCTTAGTAGGCAATGAGGGATTTTTGTTCCGGTTTTGCCTGCTGTGGTTTTATTTGTCTCCTGATAGAACAAAGCTGCAGCTTTCAAGACGTTGCTGGGCCCTTTTCTCTCTGTAGTGTTTCAAGAGATGTGAACTAGTCCCTTTCACAAAAATCTAGAAAATGATCTCTGCAAGAAAAAAATAAAATGAGGAGAGGCGCTAGACATGTATCCTCATTCTCCACAAAGTGTCTCTGCTTGGATCTCTTTCTCTTTGAGACACTAGGTTTTCTCACATTACAACTCCTCCCACCCCTGATTTATTAGTACCCAGAATACAGCTGATTCACATTCTTCTTTCCAAATGTGAGATGACATAGGTTACATCCACTTCAGGACCAGTCAATGAGCTAGTAATGAACCAGCCATCAGTATTCAGGGTTTAAAATAGCAAACTAGTGTGACTTCAGAAGATCAGACCTGCAGCTTGGAAGCACTTACTTAAGCAACAACTCGTTAATGAAGGGGCACTGAGCCAGTGATGCCAATATATTTCTTTAATTTCAAATTGTACTCTGTACATGAATTCTCTTCTGACAATGGTAGCAACACCATAGTTTCCTCTGTGTGTGTGTGAGAGAGGGGGGGGGGGGGGGGGGGGAGAGAGAGAGAGAGAGAGAGAGAGAGAGAGAGAGAGAGAGAGAGAGAGAGAGAGAGAGAGAGATCGGTTCTGTTTCTCTGAACAACCCTGATATATAAAATGTAACACTAATTCTATCTCAGGAAAAGTCTACAGAGGACCTTGTGAAGGCATACCTGTAATCCAGTGCATCCAGCAACCAAGAGCCACTTCTTCCCATTTAGTACAACCACTGGTTCCTTCCATTTGTTCTTACCAATGCCTGTTCATGAGAATCCTCTGTATATTCAGTGCTCTTCATAAATGTTAGAGTCAGTGTTGTAGAATATTGTTTTAAGGTGTGTTACTTTTGTTTATGTTGCATTTGTTTAACTCTGTGAAGTTGTGTTACTGTGCCTGTCTAAAACACCTGATGGTCTAATAAAGAGCTGAACAGACAATAGTAAGGCAGGAGAGAGAAATAGACAAGGCTAGCAGGCAGAGAGAATAAATAGAAGGAGAATTCTGGGAGAAAGGAAGAGGAAGAAGTAGCCAGAGAAGGAGGAGGACTCCAGCGGCCAGCCACCCAGTACACAGCAAGCCACTGAGTAAGAGTAAGATTTACAGAAGTAAAAGAATGGGAAAAGCCCAGAGGCAAAAGGTGGATGGGATAAGTTAAGCTAAGGAAAGCTGGCAAGAAACTAAGCCAAGCTAAGGTCGGGCATTCATAATTAAGAATAAGCCTCCATGTGTGATTTATTTGGGAGCTGGGTGGCAGGCCCCCAAAAATAGCCAAAATAACAACAAGAAGTCAGATTCATGCATTTATTCCTTCATATATTAAAGTTATATTTAACCTTTCCTAACACTTTCTTCCATTAATCCTACAACTACCCTCATCTTTGAGTTTCTATCCTTTCATTGTCTATTGCCAAGAGAAACAAATACAAAGATCTGTGAGCTACTAAATTTGGGACTGGCTGCATGTCAACAACTTACTTAGGCAGATCTCTTAGAGAAGGAGGAATCATGAACAATGTCAATAAATAAGAAGAGACATTCACTTGCAAAATTCCAGTCAAATATCTTGTTGACTGTTGTGATAGGATTCTCCAGCGAAATAGCATGGGAAGGGGATTGTTCTCAGAAAAATACTGCACCTTCCACTGAATCTCTACAAAGCCGATAAATGATTAAAGCTTTACTGGTTGTGGAGAAGTTGTAGTGTTGCTGATCCAGAGCCTAATTGCAATTATTCTGGGTTGTGTTTGGCCCCCTAATAGACAGTCCTTGCCCACTCTGTGTCTGACTTAACATCCTGTGAACCAACTGATTAAAAAAAAACAAAAAAAACCTTTCAGAATGTATTAACAAAACCCTAGCTTCCACCAAGCAGGTTAAGAGTATCATCGATGACATTTGATGCCTACAGCTGAAATTTCCCTGTTCCTGTAACCACCTACTTAATGTTTCCACCAGTGAATTTGAAAAGTGCCTTGATTTCTGACTTTCTTTGTTCTGGTACCAGAGTGGAGCATGAAATTTGGAGTAACCTCTGTCTGTATTCCCAGGCTATGTTCACTCATATGTGGCTTCAGACTAAATGATCTCTTACTCCCTTTTAGGTGAGAATTGTGGGTTGTTTTTTTTGTTGTTGTTGTTTTGTTTTGTTGTTTGTACTAATAATATATAATAGATAGATAGAGATATATAGAATAGTTACACATATGCATTTACTTTTATAATTTTATATAAAAGCTACAGAAGGAAGGATGAGAAAATTACTCAGTAAAGCACCTGCCATGCAAGCCTGAGGTCCTGAGTTCAACCTCCTGCACCCACATAAAAGGGTGTTCTTTGTAACCCTAGTGCTGGAGGAGGCGGAGGTAGGAGGATCCATGAAGCTCATTGACCAACCAGTCTAGAAAAATTAATGTGCTGCAAGTTCAGTGGGAGATCTTGTCTCAAAAAATAATGTAGAGTGCTACTGAGGAAGACAGCCAATATTTTCCTCTGGCCTCCACACTTCCACTCATACATACAAATGCATGTGTGCACACTCACACACACACACACACACACACATACACACACACACACACACACACACA
>CABHPR010137855.1:5729-20677 GCA_902168415.1 Peromyscus melanophrys
TGTGTGTGTGTGTGTGTGTGTGTGTGTGTATATATATATATATATATATATATATATATATATATATATATATATACAATAGAAGGAGAAATCTGAGAGGAAAAGAAGAAAGAGCAAGAGAACAAGGAAAGGAGGACACAAGGGGCTGGTCACCCAGCCACCCAGCCAGCCACGGAGTAAGAGTGAAAGTAAGATACACAGAAGTAAGAAAAGAAAAAAGCCCAGAGGCTAAAGGTACATGGGATATGTAGCACAAATCTTAAAAGGTCTTATTAATAAAACAAACCCAGGGCCAGGTATTGGGGTGAACGCTGGAAGATCAGAGAAACAGAACACAAGCCACAGCTACCTCACCTCATCAACTTCTCAGCCGATTTTGTTTCCTCAAACTGGAAGCCTCTGTGTCCTCATCCAAATGGATCTCAGCTGAACTGTAGCTAAAAGCCTAAAAGCTTAATAGACTCTATTTCCTGGTCCTCACACCTTATATACCTTTCTGCTTCCTGCCATCCCTTTCTGAGATTAAAGGAGTGTGTTACCATGCCTGGCTGTTTCCAGTGTGGTGTTGAACCCACAGAAATCCAGATGGATCTCTGCTTCCGGAATGCTAGGACTAAAGGTGTGTGTGCCACCATTTTCTGGCCTCTATGTCTATCTAGTGGCTTTTCTGTTCTCTGACCCCAGATAAGTTTATTAGAGTGCACAATATATTGGGGAACACAATATCACCACAGGGTTAAATTTAAGAAAAGCTGGCAAGAAACAAGCCAAGCTAAGGCCAGGCATTTATAATTAAGAATAAGCCTTTGTGTGTGATTTATTTGGGAGTTGGGTGGCAGGCGCCCAAAAGAGCAAAATCAAACAACAACAGGTGTTGATAATGACTTGGAAGGTACAGAGATGGCTCAAGAGGTTTCAGAGAAGAATTTTAGTATGTTACCTAGAAATCATTCTTGTGATATTCTGATGGAGGAAGTAACTGCCTTGTTTTGAGAAGAAATCTCTAAATAGCCTAGTGTAGACTCTGTCATGTGGACATTAGTCACAACTCTAATGGAGATTTATAATGAAAAGGAGTAAGCTGAGCAAGGAAAAATATTTGAGAAGAAAAAGGGTACCACAAAGTGGAATGGAGCTGAATCCTCTGTTCAAGATGAGTACATTAAGAAATGGAATACAGGGAGTGATGACTTCCAGGCAAGATCCCACCCAGCTAAGTTTCCAACTTTTGAAAAGGAACTGAAGAAAATCTTAGAGCTGGGTATGGCAGGGCACAGCTTTAATCCCACCACTGGGAAGGAAGAGGCTGGTGGATCTCTGAGTCTGAGGCCAGCCTGGTCTACAGCGCGAGTTTCAGGACAGCCAAGCTTAGGAGTGAAGGACAGGAAGCTGGTGAAGATGTAATTGAATGAGAGGGTTGTGTTCCAGCCCCAGCAAACAGCAGAACTTGGCAGCTTTGGCCATGTGGTTCTGGCTTTAGAGTTAAGAACTGAAGAAAAGAGTTAAGGAATAAAGCCACTAAGACCAGGCATGTGTCAGGGGTGTCCCTGAATGGAGGCCTAGTAGAGAGGCCACTGAGTGAAGCTGTGAAGCTGTAGCCTGAATTGCCTTGGAGAACCCAAGATGTTAGAGATGCCAGAGCTGTGGGATAGCTGCTGAGGAGAACTGCTAACAGGGAGTGGAACCAGCCCAAGAGAAAGAAGTGTGTTGCAGTCAACAAAGCTGAACAGAATTGGAGATGTGGAGAGTGTTTTGACATCTGACATGGAGATGCAGAGTTTGGAGTTTGCCCAGCAGGTTTTTGGTCTTGCTTTGATCCAACATTTCCTCATTATGCTCCCTTCCCTGCGTTTTGGAATGGTAATGTATATCCTGCGACATTATATGCTGGAAGTATCTGATCTGCTTTTTGATTTTGATTTTACAGGGGACTGTAGTTAGGGATTGCATGACTCTCAGAAGAGACTTTGGACATTGAAACAAGTTTGGGACTGTGATAGACGATGGGGACTTTCGAAGTGGACTGAATGCATTTTTGCATTATGATATATCTATAAGCCTTTAGGGGCCAGGGAGTGAATGTGGTGGTTTGAAAGAAAATGGCCCCCAAAGGGAGTGGCACTATTAGGAGGTGTAGCCATGTTGGACAAAGTGTGTCACTGTGGAGGCGGGCTTTGAGGTCTTTTTCTCAAGCTTCATTCAGTGTGGCAGTCAGTGAACTTCCTGTTGCCTCTGAGTCAAGATGTAGGACTCTCAGCTCCAGCACCACGTCTGCCTGCACTCTGTCATGCTCCTCACCATGATGATAATGGACTGAACCTCTGAAACTGTAAGCCGCCACCCCAATGAAATGTTTCCTTTATAAGAGTTGCCATGGTCATGGTGTCTCTTCACAGTAATAAAAACCCAAACTAAGTCAGTAAGAGAGTAAAGGAGATAGTGAGATAGTAAGAGATAGAGATTAGAACGTATGGGGGGGGGAGTGGGGACGAATCATGTGGATTATAAGGAGGATGAATAGCTAGGGGGAGGGAAGGGCCAGGATCCTAGCATGGACTTTGAAATGTGTACTTGTGACACAGAGGGAGCCTGGAGGCCAGCATGGGTTTGATATGCTGTAGATGTCACAGGTAGCCTTTGTCCCTTCTGTCAGAGGTAAAGGAAATGACTCCTTTTATAAGTTCCAAGGAGCACTGGCTTTCATCTATCCACAAGGAATCTCCTAAAGCCCATCTTGAGCTCATTTCTGGATATATGGTCAGTCTGAGACCTGACCGTAAGGTTTGAGGTTGGTTGGTTGGTTTGTAATTGAGTTTCTTGTCTGCTTGTTGTTTTCTGAGGCTCCTGGGATCTTATGTAGCTCAGGCTAGCCTCAAATTTGCTGTGTAGCCAAGGATGACCCTAAACTTCTGATCCTCCTGCTTCTACCTCCCAACCTGCATTGTATACTTTTAAATTGTACTATATTGAACAGTTTTGTGTGTGTGGTGGTGTGTGTTTATTTTTGAGACAGTCTCAGTTTACAGCCCAGGCTCAATCCTCCTGCCTCAGACCTGTCTAACTCCCAGAGTGACAGGCATGTCTTGCCATGTTCAACTGAGCAATAGTTTTCTTCTAGAAGCTGAATGATTTAAAGTTTTACATTTAGGTTTATGTTAGGGCTTGAAGATGCAATGTTCCCCACAGACTCAAATCTTCTGCCAATGATGCTATTTTGGGAGCATCTAGAAACTTTGGGAGGTGGCATCTAGCTGGAGGAAGTGTATGCATGAGGGGGTGTCATGTCTTTGGGGGTTATTCCAATTGCCATCACCCCCCCTCAGTCTCTCTGTCTCCTGACCATCAAGAATGAGGCAGCCCCTCCTCCTCCATGTGTATTTTGTCTCCTAGATGTTTTGTCTAAATGCACAGAGCCTAGGAACTTTGCCTGGAACTCATTTTTTCCTTGAAGGAATTTAGGAAGATAATTTGGTCACAGAGACACAAAAACAACCACCACCTCCATGTGTTGTATCCCATGAATGTATGTGGTGTATATGTGCTACTTTTCCACGGCTGTAACAACAGTCAACAAAAACGACTTATGGTTTATTTTGCCGCATGGTTTGAGGGCACAGACAGTCACAGCAGGGAGGCCCGGCAGTAGGAACGTGAGATGGCAGGTCACTTTGTGTCTGCAGTCAGGAAGCAGAGAGTCGTGCATGCTGGGGCTCAGCTTGCTTTCTCGGTTTTTTTATACATCTGAAGGCTCCAGCCCACAGAATGTTGCCACCTGTGGTTCTAGAAGCTCCCTCTTAGACATGCCCAGGGGTGAGTTTCTGGGGTTTTTCTTTCTTGCATATGATTGCTGTCTTGCCTATGATCCTCACACAGAGAGAGAATCCTTTCTCAGCAAGTCTCCTTCCCCTTTTCCAAGACAAGCCCTGCTTTACCTCACGGCGGGCAGACATTTGTTCAATGAGTCTGTCTGCCTCAAGTGCCAGATGTCAGAGCTGAGACTGATCTGGGAGGGTAGAGTCCCTCCTCCCACCTCTGGATGGATTCTCTGAGGACAAAGCCACTCTTCCCCACAGCCCCTGGTGATAGGACCGAAACTCAGACGTGGGACTCCCAAAGCGCTTTTCCTAACCCTGGGATGGCTCCTGTCCCCAAGACCTGTAAATAAGAAAAGGACATAAACAGTGCAACCCCGTGAACTTTTCTGAGTGGATGAACTGAGCCATCGTTGGCTAGAGACAAGCATTTACTGTGCGTCTGCTATGTTCCCCAATGGTCTCAATGCTTGCACACCCTGTGAGGGCAGCCATTGATGGTCGCCGTCATCTTCACCACGCAGATCGGAAAACAGAGGCCCAGAGAGGTCGCGTGGCTTGACAAAGATGATACAGCACAGTGAAGAAGCCAGGGCTGGAGTTCAGGACTGTCAGTGGCCAAGCCTCCCTTTCCCTCAGATCTCCCTTTGCATCCTGTTATAACCTGGAGGGACCTGCTGGGGCAGGACAGCAGGCTTGCTCAATTCTAGAACCACACCGAGTTTTGTACCCCACCCTGGACAAAGTCACTCTTCCTTGTGTGGTGTTTCCTCATCTCCAACACAGCTCTGACCATATTAACAGGGACTAGCTATGGCGCGGCCACCCTGGGGGAGGCCTCAGAACCCTCTGGACACAAGGACGGAAAGTACACTGCCTCAGGAGGTCGCTAGCTGGGTAGCTGGAGGCTATGTGAGCACACCTGCCTGCAGAAGGCCAGGGGAGCCCATGTGCTGGGTGCAGGGATGGCCGTGGAGGCTGCCCGGCGGCTGCCTACAGCCTCCCAGTGAGCACTGGAGCAAGAGCTGATCTCCTGGGCCTGCCTTGAGACTCAGCAAAGATGGGGAGGGGTGGCGGGCTCAGGCACCCTCCCTGGGCCTGAGCCTGGCCCCAGGCAGGCTTTCTGTACTGAGCTTTGCTAGACTTGTCCCTTGGGTGGGCGCCCTGGAGGCCTCCCTCATTCTGTGGGGGTGATCTGAATCCGGCTCATCGGATGGGCACATGGGCATGTGCACACATATCCGGCATCTAGGGTGGGAAGACAGAGTTGAAGGTGGGAATTCCCCCTGCACATACATTCTGAGAACAGGGAAGGGTCTGCAGAGAGTTCGGACTATGCTGTATCACAGAGCCTCTGAGTTAGAAGGGACTCCGAAGTTAGAAGGTTTTCTCTCTCACATCCTCCTCTCTCTCCTGTGAGGGAGCCAGGACAATGCTGCTTCAACAGGCTTTGCCAATACTTCCTGCTGCAACAAATAAATTTGAAATGCCTGGAGACTGAAAGCCATAAGTTATTCCGCTTCTGGGGCCGGGGAAGACAAGCTTGCCGGGTAAAGTGCTCGCTGTGCATGCATGCGGACCCAAGGGCAAGCCCCAGAAGCCATGTGAAAAGGTAAGGCATGGTGGTATGTGTTTGCAACCACTCTAGAGTGTTGGAGCAGGCGGGTCCTTGGGACGCCTTGGCCAGCTGGCCTAGGCTACTTGGTGAGATCCAAGCCAGTGAGAGTCTCTGTCTCACAAACAAGGTCGGTGGTACCTGAAGAATGACAGCCGAGGTTGATCTCTGGCCTCCAAGTGAGCGCACACGCACACACACACACACACACACACACACACACACACACACACACACACCACCACTACTACCAACAACAACTACTACTATCACTATTACTACTGCATATATGATCAAAAGAATTGAAAGCAGAGGGTTGAACAGATACCTGCCTCCCAGTCACAGAAGCCTCATTCGTAATATACAGACCACTGTACCAACCCACATGGAGACATCCACACAATTAACTGCTAGCCAGCCTTCTCCACCAGGGAGAAAGTTCTGACACCGGCTAGACTATGGATGAGCCTCTGCACCATCACGCAACGTGAATTAAGTTGAATACAAAAGTTATGATTACATTCATATGGCAGCCACGGTCAGCTCCCTAAACAGTGAGTAAAACAGTGCTCACTGGGGCTGGGCTGGGAGGAGAAGGGAGTTATTGGTGCACATAGAGTTCTTTATCATATCAGAGCTTTGCCTGGTGTGATGTCACAAGCCTCTGATCCATGCACTCAGGAGGCTGAGGCAGGAGGATCAAATATTCAAGCAAACCTGGGCTTCCGGAAGGCAAACTTAGCACAAACACTCAAGAAATGGTTAAAATGGTAAAATTTGTGCTACATGCATTTTACTACAATTTAAAGAAGGTTTAAGATATCAAAGTTTATTTTTCATTCCAAACGTGTGGCTCCAGGCATCAGTCTAGAGCAGGGTTTGCAAAGTATACCCTGTGGCAAATCCAGCTCGTAGCTGGGTTTCTTCTCATGTTTATGGCTCTAGAATAAGAATGACTAGCTGGGCAGTGGTGGCGCACGCCTTTAGTCCCAGCACTCGGGAGGCAGAGGCAGGCGGATCTCTGTGAGTTCGAGGCCAGCCTGGGCTACAGAGCAAGTTCCACAGGCCTACACAGAGACTCTCTGTCTCAAAACAAACAAACAAACAAACAAACAAACAAACAAACAAACAAACAAACACAACAATAAAAAAATTTTTACATTGTTAAAGAGTGAAAGAGTTATGGAGAGGGTATGTGAAGGGAAGAAGGAGAAAGAGGAGACAGGGAGGAGGAGAAGGAGGGACTGTGAAGAGGGGGCAAAGATCAAAAAACGGGAAAGAGGAAGGAAGAAGATGATGTGACTGAGATTGTATGAGGCTACAAACCCAAAATATTCAGAGTGCTGGGGATGTAGCTCCATAGACTTGCCCAGCATGTGAGGCCCTGGGTTAAAAATAAAAACAATAATAAAAACAAACAAAATGTTTACAGAAAGACATTGTAGCCCCTTGCCTTTGAAACATTTCTATTCTAGACAGCTGAGTGGCAACACTTCACTACTACCCATATTCCATTGGTTGGCCATGTCTAAGTAACTGTAAAGGTGTGTGGGAAATGTAGTCTACCTAGGTACCCAAGAAAGAAAAAATGGCCGGGCGGTGGTGGCACACGCCTTTAATCCCAGCACTCGGGAGGCAGAACCAGGCGGATCTTTGTGAGTTCAAGGCCAGCCTGGACTACCAAGTGAGTTCCAGGAAAGGCGCAAAGCTACACAGAGAAACCCTGTCTCGAAAAACCAAAAAAAAAAGAAAAAAAAAGAAAAAAAAAAAAAAGAAAGAAAAAATGAGCTTGATGGTCATCTGCAGAACCTGCTACAGCATGAGGAACACTGTGATTGTCCCCCACTGTCTGACTTGTCTTCTAATGAGGAGTAGCAATAACGTGGGCAGGAGAATGTCCTGCTGCCCAAAGAAGCACAAATCATGCTTATGCTTGGCTGTTCTCTCTCTAGTAGCTAGATCAGAAACCCAGCCTGAGTCAGGTTGGGAACAGCCTTCCTCTGGTACCAGTAACTGGCTGAGGACAAGCAGGACATCCCAGACAGAAAGAAGGTTTTGTTAGATGTGGGAAGAAAGCGCTCTCTCTCTCTCTCTCTCTCTCTCTCTCTCTCTCTCTCTCTCTCTCTCTCTCTCTCTCCCCAACCCCCCATGTGCCTGGGGAAAAGCAGTACCCAGAACAGCTGCAAGAGGAGCCAGCGTGAGCCTCCCCTGTGCCTTGCAGAATTGGGATTGGAGTGGGGAGGACCCGAAAGCCTGCAGACTCCGGGGGTCACCACAGAGCTGGCCTAGAGACCTGCCCAGTCTCTGACTTGCAGACATGAGCTCTATAAAAATCTCTTCCTGTTTAAACTTTGAGTCACTGTTTCGTGTACTTTTAGCTGATCTGACGATGGCTTCTACCACAGCCCTGGCAATGGCCAGCCAGCTCTCCAAGAGCTCCTCAGGCCTGCAGCCTCCCTCCCTGGCAGACAGAACTGTCAAGGTTCTCTGTATATGGAATCCACATTTGCTTATGACCCAAAAAGTCAGAGTCCTCAGAACCAAAGGTGCTAGGAGCCTCCATTTTGGAAGGAGTTTTAATTTTAGTGACTTACAAAGCTTTACTTTTGAGATTGCTATTAGATTTCTAATTTTCTGACCATTTAAAACAATTCCTGTTTTAGATTTTTACATGTATGAATATTTTGACTATATACATGTCTGCGCACCATGTGCATATTGTGGCCAATGGAGGCCAGAAGAAGGCATAGGATCCCATGGGATTGGAGTTACAGACTGTTGTGAGCCGCCACATTAATTAACCACAGTAATTAAACCTGGGCCCTCTGGGACAGCAGCCAGTGCTCTTAGCTGCCAAGCCCCACAATTCCTCTTTGGAAAATGCAATCTTAGCCGGGCGGTGGTGGCGCACGCCTTTAATCCCAGCACTTGGGAGGCAGAGGCAGGCGGATCTTTATGAGTTCAAGGCCAGCCTGGTCTACAAAGCGAGATCCAGGAAAGGTGCAAAGCTACACAGAGAAACCCTGTCTCGGAAAAAAAAAAAATGCAATTTTATTCTTCACAATAGTATCTGCTGAGCAGTGAGCTTCATGCTTTTCTTTTTTCTTTTTTGCTTTCTTTCTTTTTTAGATAGTTAAAAATTAAAGACTAGTCTGAACTGTAACTGAACCTTTTCCTGTGTCCCTTGAAGACCTTTTAGCTCAGCCTCTGCCCCGCTTCTTTCCTCAGTAAATGGAGGCCCTAACATGAGGCTGACCCACTTACGGTACCATAGAAGCAAGTGTGGGCTGCTCGCCCAGGCCTACCGTCTCAAGGGATTGTCCATGTGGCTGGCACTCTGGCTTGCCAATGACAGCTAGAGTCTTGCCAGGTGCTTATGCCCGCTTTCCTAATAGGTGGCCCGTGGCCGCTTGGAAAGCATCCAGCCTTCTGATGTGAGTGAATGATAAGGATTGGGGAAGTTCCACGCTATTTGGCAAAATGAAAAAGTGTGAGGTATAACACGGGCTGATTCTCTTGTTGGAAAGATGCCTCTGTAATTTGTTTTAAAGTCACCACTTTGAAGTTACTCAAATGTAAAGTTGGGAAGAGTTGTGATCAACTGCCCCTGAAGAGCTAAGATAAGCCAGCTTGTCTGGGTCATCTGGTGCATCACTGGGTCAGACCAGAGTGTGCCTTAGTGATGATCATGACTGTCAATCACATTCACTGGACAGCTAGGGTATGGGTAAGTACCAGGACAGAGCTACCTCTTCCTGATTCTCTTAAATCTCTTGATTCAAAGGACATAAACTGTGACCTGAGGGACAGAGAGAGAGGAGGGAGACCTGGGAGGCTGCAGACCCCATGAAATTTACAGTTAGTACCTTGACTCACCTATGCAGCCCTTTAACATTTTTTAAATTATGTGCATATATGTGTGGGGGAAGCGTTGCACCAGAGTGCAGTTCCCTTGGAGGCCAGAGAAGGCATCAGAGTCATGGAACGCTGGAGATACACGCAGTTGTAAGCGGTCTGATATGGGTGCTGGGAAAGGAACTTAGGTCTTCTAAAAATGATGTGCTTAGCCACAGGGCCATCTCTGCAACCCCCCTCCCACTCCCAGCCCTTTATTAATGCTTGTTTTCTTTAAATAATTTGTTTATTCTAGTTTAAGACTCACAAGGAATTGCAGAAACAGTTTGGAGGATTCCCATGGACCCTTCCTCAGCTCCCCCAGTAGCGACATCTAATGCAACCACAGTAAGTAAGACAGTAATTGACATTGGTACAATTCCAAGAACTCAGGAACTTTCTTTAGAGTCCACAAGTTACTACTCAACACACAGCCTGTGTGCTCATGGGCACATGCTTCTGTGAGATTTTATTGCATCGTATAATCACCACCTCAATCAAGATACAGAACTGTTCCATTACCACAAAGAATGTTTCAGAGCTTCCTCTAACAAAAATGCACACATTTGCAGAAAGTCCACATATTGGCAGGAAGAGCCAATACGCTGTGGAGTAGACCTATGATTTCTAAGTCACAGTCTTCTCTGTAGGTTCCTGGATGCCTCGGGTTGACATGAAGGCTCACAGAAGGGCAGTATGTGCAGGATGCGAAGGATTGCGGGAGATGCTCAGCAAACCTGAGTTCTTTCCCTTTCATTCTCAAGGGTCGGGTGAGGGGCGTTAGAAATTCTCGCTGCAGGCTTCTGGCTTGATGTGGTATTTGGGGCTTGCTCTATGAATAAGAAAATTCCAAGATCCAAAAACCTGCATGTAACTATGGTCGTTTCGCTGAAACTAAGATCTGCCCCATGTGCTCCAGAGACTGGGATTAGACAGGTTCTTCCAACTAATACTCAATATCCACACGCTGGAAATGACCTTGTGTGCCCGTTACTTGAATAAGAAAGCAAAGAAACTGAAAAAAAGTGAAGGCCCCTAAACTTTGGATATATTATAGAATGGCAAAGGGCAGAAGGAACTTGAGTCATCGGGCAGTTAATGACAGCCGTGCGCTGGCTATGTCCTCCTCTGGATTACAAGTGCAGGGATTTTCCAAAGTCCCCTAAGTGGTCTGGGAAGTAGGGAATATCATCATCCCTGTTAGAGATGAGGAAGACTTGGGCACAAAGAGATCCACATGCTCAGGGCAATAGATCTCCTGTGAGATTCGAACTCAGACTGCCTGGGTTCAGGCTGCATACTTTGACTAGAAGGAGTCAGGACCCTTATTCTCAAGAGTGAGGGGGAATGAAGTTCTCCCTTCGAGTCTCAGAATGACCATCCTATATCACTTATGCAAACGAGACATCCTGGTGAATGCTGAACACACATTAGAAAAAGCCTACAGTCATTCCACACTTGTGAAAACCAGACTGTTTTCGTGTTCCTAATATGTTTATTTAGCACCTATGGTGTGCACACTCTGTGCTAGGCAACAGGAATAGAATGGAGAGGAACAGATGTGGTGCCCGTTTTCCTGGAGACCACAGTCCATCAGTGGCCCTGTCAGTTAAAGGACCACAGAAATGCCTTGAAAATCAGGATCAGCCCAGCAATGTGATGGAGCAGTGTTAGTGCTCTTTCAGCAGAGACTGTGGTCTAGCAGGAAGTTGGCCCTGAAGACCAGAGAGCAGAGGCCTGAAGGACAAGGAAGCATGCAGGAAGCCCTTGAGAAGCCTTGGGGAGAAATAAGGCTGAGTTGAACTCATAAAAGACTGGGGCTGAAGAGGTGGAGAGCTTGCCTAGCATGCACCAGGCCCTGGCCTGGATCTCCATTGGGCTTCTAAAGGAGCCTTGAAATGATCCCGAGCTGTGTGAAAACAGTGAATGACTCTCTAGAGTGCTCATGTACGAGGCACGGTGTGTGCAGGCAGGGGACAGACACATCCCAGTTTACAGAACTTTCCAAAGGACTGAATAGTGACAGAAGCCCCTGAAGCTAAGTACTCCTCCTGTGCCGGAAAGGAGGACAGCCAAGAGTGTGCTACCAGAAGATGCAAGGCTGGAGGCCTGCCCAGGGCCTCCGGGAACCACCCCCATCCCCACCCCCTTTCTCCATCTCTTCTCACAGCCCCACTGAATTCTGGTGGAGGCTGGGGGTGTTCCTCCCCACCAGAAAACTACCTACAAACTCTTGAAAACTTTGCCTACCCTTCTGGGGTGAACACATGAACTTCCAGGCACTACATTAAGAAACCCTGGCCCGCGAAGGCCATGGTGCGATGGGAGAGCTGCAGACAGCACCCTAGGCCAGATCAGTTTCCTGTTAGGATGAGAACATCCTAGGGCCTAGGACCCAACGAACGAGATGCACCCAAAATCCACTCTTCTATATGAATGGGGAAGCCGCTCTCTATCATCTGGTACTCAATTCTGGGAACACAGAGGTGAATCAGACACAGATCTGGTCCTGGAAGACCCAGCCTAGGTTAGAATGGTTGGGATGAGAGGCGATTGGAAAGGGCAGAGCAATCCTCTTCTTGCTGACGCTCTCAAGGATGAGTAGACGGCGATGCTCAAAGCTAGGAGAGGCACGGCAGACATCGAAGAAAGTTGCCAAGAGAACATAGATGCTTGCTCCTGAGATCCCTAGAGAAGAGTTGAGAAACATTGAAAGTTCAGTGGTTGAAAACGTTTGTGTTGTGGTGGTTGGCTACCGGCTACCTCCTAGTGACGGGTGATCATGGCCAGCTTCTCTTTTCCGAACCACTAAAGGAATGGGTCTATCTCTTGCAGAGAGGGTCAGCCCAGGCCAGGGCCAGGACACAGGGCAGGGACATAATACTGACAGCATGATTACCCCAGAAGATGTCTGGGCAAAGAGGGCCCACCTCAGGGTTCAGGTGAGCCTCTGCCCTCACCTGCTACCAGAGAATTGAATGAGGCTAGAAGGCCTGGGAGGGTCTGTCTGCTCCATCTTCTCCCTTCACTATCCTGAGTGAAATGCAGGTCACTTGGGGAAATGAGGAGGGGGTGGTTCCAGGTGTGGAGTGTAGAGCTCAACCTGGGTTGACCTGAGGGTCTGGGATGGTCCACTGGAAAAGGAAAAGTAACCTTCCTTCGTAGACACAGAGCTCCGAGCTGCTCTCATTAGCCTGTGTGACGCTCAGAGTGACCACGTGAGGCCGGTGGGGTGAACCCAGAACTTGGAAGGGTACGAACGGGCATTTGAAACCATGTGGGCCCACTCCAAGACCTGTGCTCCTGACCACGGTGCTCCTCGGCCTCCTGGGAAAGCTCTTGGGAGGGCCATGTACTTCGCCCTGGCTTGGTAGTGGCTCCGGGTGGCCCCACATGCCCCAGAGCATCACCGCTGACTATCGCCTTTGTACCTTGCAACGGTCTTTCTCTCCTTAAAGCGCGGTCTGTATCCCGTGACCCTGACACTCCTCTGATGCTGCGTTCATGGGGGCCGTCCTTAAATCCCGTCTAGGATTCCAGTCATTCTCTCCGCCTTGCTTCAGTGGTTGGTCAAGCTGCCCGACACCTGATTTCGGAGACACCTCGCTGGCCACAGCCACCTAAACATGGGTATGATGGAGGAGCCGAGTCAATCTGCGCATCGAATGACCCTGAAGAAATAGGACCAAAGAGTCTGGTCAAACCGTTAACTCCCCGCAATCCTGGAAGTTATGGAAAACGGTCTCTTTCAATCTGACAGGACAGCTGTCTCCCAGGTGACCCACGGTGCTGCTTCAGCTTATTGGGTTAAAGTGTTAAAGAGAGGCGGGTCTGTGTGGGCTCTGCCCAATAGGAGAGCTCGGTACTAGGCCAGGCCGTCACAGGATACCCAATCAGAGCCGTGCAAGGACCACTGCTTCTGGGGCGTAATGGGACTGCAAAGTCAGGTTGAAAGTTTCCAAAAATGGTACCTCGGGGCCTTGGTTTTTGTGAGCGTGGGGAGAGCAGCACTTCGTTCCCCTCACACCAACTCGTCCTCTTGAGACCCCCAATGGGTTGTTGTTGGACTAGAAGCATTCTGAGATTCGGGTCACATTCTACCCCTGTAAAGATCAGGGGACTCTTTGCACGAGTCACAAGCACCCCTCTTCTGTTTCTTAACCCTTTGGTCTCACACAACCTAGCAAGGACTGGTGTTGTCAGGACTGTGTGACTCCTCACCGCCATAGCCCAGAGGGGGGAAGAGGCTTCCTCAGACACACAAGCGCTAGTGTCCCAGCTCAGTTTGGAACCTGGGTTTGTGTTCCAAGGGGAGCCAGAGGCAGGGAGATTGGGAACTCAAAGGCCATCCTGAGCCTCAGACCAAGACCCTGTCTCAAAAAACAAACAAACAAACAAACAAACAAACAAACAAACAAACAACAGAAAAGTCAAACTGAGCCTCACATTAGGGGCTGGTGTGGCTAGCTATTTCACGCATGTCCTCTTGGTTCACTGCAAGCCTAGAAGCATAAGAAAGGCATATCTTCCGAACACAGTAGGCCATGATATGCAGGGCTGGTGAGACCATGTCTTATTGTCTCCTTGCCTGGCTGCCTGACGTCACAAGTGGGTTTCCCGGTGACAGCACTTGACCTAGTACAAAGCCATCTGTTCTCAGGTGAGTACTTGAGAGAACAACAGGGTGGATGGGTGCTCCCCCTAACGGACCTTCGAGGCTGGTGGGGTGGGCTGGCAGCGGACAGCACAGGCTCAGGAGCCGGAGCAAACTTCAAACCTGGCCTCTGTAAGTTAGTCTCTATCTGGTCAGATCTAGTGTCACCGTGTGTACACTGGGCACATTTCAAACTCTTTAGAACAAATATGACTGGGGCTAGGGAGATGGTCCAGTGAAGAGAGTGTTTGCTGTGCAAATGTGAGGATGCCCGTGTCTGTAACCCTGGGAAGGAAGGCAGAAGTGGGTGGATCTCTGTGAGTTCGAGGCAAGCCTAGTCTACATGGTGAGTTCCAGGCTAGCCAGAGCTACACAGTGAGACTCTGTCTCAAAAACAAAGCAAGCAAGCAAGCAAACAAAAACCATAATAAATAAAAATAAGATGGAGAGTGATCCAGGAAGACATCCAGTGTTGTCCTCTGGCCTCCACGGGAACATTCGTTTGCAACTGCATATGTAAGCCTACCACACGAAGAAGGAAGGGAAGGTGGGAGGATGGGAGGGAAAGAGAGAAAGAGGGAAGGAGGAAGCAAGGAAGGAAGGAAGGAAGGAAAGAAGGAAGGAAGGAAAGAAAGGAGGGAGGGAGGGAGGGAGGGAGGAAGGAAGGAAGGAAGGAAGGAAGGAAGGAAGGAAGGAAGGAAGGAAGGAAGGGCTTTGACAGTTTGGAAAACTGAGCTAAAAGGGGGGATATTCCCAAATTACCTGACTCTGGATTACAGCTTTCCCTCCAGATTAATAATTCACTTTTAATAGGCTACCTGAGTTTAAACCTCGAATCCACAACTCTCTTGTTATCTGGTCTTGGATGAAGATGAATGAAATGGGTTAGTGTTCAGCCCTGTTGTTCATGGTAGTATATCTTCGTGCTTTTCTTTCTTTCTTTCTTTCTTTCTTTCTTTCTTTCTTTCTTTCT
>CABHPR010137855.1:24155-52836 GCA_902168415.1 Peromyscus melanophrys
GACAAAGGTTGTGAACAAATATTCTATATTCTTGTCCTTTGATGTAAAACACATGTGTTGGAATCACTAATATAAGTCCATATTTACTGAGTGCTGATAACTGTGTGCACCTGTGTGGCCTCAAACTCTCTCAAGATGAAGGATGATCTCATTCCCATCCTCTCCCAGCTGCTTGCTCTGATGTATTACATCATCGATTGTCTTCAGGGGCCTTCAGCCTCAATGTAGACGGAACGAAACAGTGTGGATGCTTGTTCAAAGCTTCTCTTACACAACACAGTGCTTTTGAGGTTTGCCCATGTTGTTGTGAAGACACATCCCCTCTCTGTCTCTCTGTGTGCTGATGGCCAAACCCAGGACCTTGTACATGCTAGGCGAGCACTCTACCAATGGCCCGCACCCCAGTGTTCCCTCCTTCCCTTTCACTGCTGGAATGGGAACCTAAGATTTTGCTGTCCATCCTCTTAGGGACACTGGCTGTTCCCAGTTTGGGGCTACACTGACAAAGTGTTATGAGCGCTCTGATTCAAGCTCTTATGACAAAAAGCTTTGATTTCCCTTTGGTAAATATTTAGGCGTATAATGACTGAGTCACAAGGTAGATGTATGTTTCATTTTTATAAATTATTTTTATATAAATTATATAAATTATAAATATTATATTTATAAAAATAAAATATAAATATTGGTACATCTTTCCCCAAAGTGGTTGCATGATTTATTATACCACAGTGTATCATTTTATTACCACTATGAATGAGCATTCCCGTTGCTCCACAGCCTTGTCAACATCTGTTGTTGTCGGTCTTCGTCCAGTTCCTGACTAACGTGTCATGGCATCTCATTGTAGTTTTAACTCACATTTCTGTAGATAGGAGCCTCTTTCTCTGCATGGACACAGGTCCCTTGTCAGTCCTCTTGGTAAAATAAATAGAGCCACGCTCTCTGGGTACGTGGCAGCTCTGCTTCTGTCCCCTGACTGTTGGGCACAGTGAGCAGAAGCCACTTCTTAAAGAACCATCTTTAAAGAAGGATGCACTTGCCATGCTCGCCGCTGGCCTCTGTGGTCAGACCATCTGACTTCAGATCCAAGCCTCAGCCTGGGCCAGCCGGCTGACAGTAGATAAACCACAGTGTTTCTAAGTCTTTGTGTCCCCAAACCTATACCTAGGTTTGTGATTTGATTGCACATCAGTTGCCCTGTTTACATCTAATTCAAAAAGTTATGTACTATTGTTTTTTAAATATTTAATTTTTCCATTATTTTAAATTCATGTGTAGGTGTGTTTGTCTACATGTAGGTATGTACACATGAGCATGGGTGTCCTTGGAAGCCAGAGTCATTGGATCCCCAGGAGCGGGCATTATAGACAGTTGTCAGCCACCTGATGTGGGTACTGGGAGTCAAGCTCTGATCCTCTGGAAGAGCAACAAGTGCTCTTAACTGCTGAGCCATCTCTTCAGACACCTATATTATTATTGATGAAAATTAAAAGTGCGAGGTTGCCATAACCTGCACTCAGAGAACTATTATTCTTACTTGCTCTGCCGGGTGTTGGTGGTGCACACTTTTAATCCCAGCACTCGGGAGGCAGAGGCAGGCGGATCTCTGTGAGTTCGAGGCCAGCCTAGTCTACAGAGCAAGTTCCAGGACAGGGACCAAAACTACACAGAGAAACCCTGTCTCGGAAAAAAAAAAAAGAGTTAAAATACTTGATTCCTACTTCCTGTAGATTTTTAAAAATATAGTTGACATCACAATATACAATTGAATGTTCTCTTTCCTATATTCAACTCTACGCCTTTGATATCTTCTCATGTCATTGTATGCTTCTATATTTTGTTTTTAAAGTCTATACCTTTTTAGTTAGTTAATTAATTAATTAGCTTCTTTATTTGCTGTGGCAGAGTTTCACTATGTAACCCTGGCTAGCCCAGAACTAACTTCTAGGCCAGGCTGGCCTGCAATTCACGGAGATCCACCTGCCTCTGCTTCCTGAGTGCTGGATTAAAGATGTGCACTACTATGCCTGGCAAGTTGCTTTATTTAACTTTTTGTTTTGTTGGAGACAGGGTCACGTACAGCCCGGGCTAGCCTTGAGCTCATAATATAGCAGAGACAAGCCTTCAGCTCTCAAGTGCTGGGATTACAGGCCTGTGCTACCGCACAAACTTTCATTTTTGAGCTAGGCCCTCATATAGCCAGGCTGGCCTCAGACTAGCGAGGTAGCACAGGCTGGTCTTGAATTTGCAATCCTCCTGCCCCAGCTTCTCAAGTGCTGGAACCACAGGCGTGTGCCGCCACACCAGGCTTGAAGTTCTGCTATTAAAGGCTGTGTCATATGCCAGCAGCAGACACCCCACACTTGTTCACACTCAGGAAGGGTGACAAAGTATTCGGGTCGGACAGCAATATCTCCAGACACTGTCTCAGACCCAAGTGGCTCTGGGTGAGTCTCAACCCCTTAGGATATTTGAAGGGCCTCTGACAAATATTGCAAGTTAGAGCATCAAGTTAAAGCTGCATCATTTCGGTTTTCCTGGAATATGAAAGGTAGGCATGTGATGACATAGGAGACAGAATAAAGCACTCCCTGGATCCCAAATAACAGGAAGTGGAAGCCCGACCACCCCCTAGTCCATCAGTGAAGGATGCCGGCTTCCACACATACACTACCATATGAGGGTGGGAAGGTGCTCTAGGGCTCCCTCACACCCAGTTCCCACCCTGGGCCTACCCTGCTAGTCATGTGACCTTGGGCAAGGTAATTAGCCTTACTTCTGGTGCTCAAAGGTCTTAGTCATTTTTAGAGGGATTTTTAAAGTGAGGGCCTGTTCCTGAAGCTGATTGGACATAGTCCTGTGAACCCAGAGTACTGCTGTGTGGCCTCCCTGGTGGACAGCAGGCAAGGCTGGGACCCCACGGTTCTCACCTTGTAGACAGTGACTCACCTGGGCAAATGGGGAATTGCATGCATGACCCATGCGGATAGATGGCTCATGCCAAGTTACCTAACATTCGCCGGGCTAGGTGTGGCTACCTGGGGACAGGTGGGTGTCTGGGTGTCACTCATTGACTGGAGACACCAGCCATAGTCATCATGTCCCTGTTGAGAAGTATGGGGGGGGTGCCACCCCAGGACCTCCTAATGAACAGGTACCTTCTCCAGCATGGGACATCACGTTGAGGCTGTTCACCTGGGGGCAGCAATAGCTGGGCTTGTGTATAACTGGCAGGTGACCTGAGCCTCGCTCAAGCCTTCCCCAGGAATTCCCCTCTGTCTGCTTGCCAGACTCCGTCACCATGGGGTCGCTTTACCTCTGTGGGTTGATTTTAGTCAATGTCACAGGAAGAAGCAATGGCCATGGCTGACTCTAAATCCCGAGGTGCCCTCTTCCTGTGTTTACACTCCACAGGGTTCTCTCATCCAGGAGGAGGGGCCCAGGCCACATGTTTGGTTTATTTATTTACGTATCTGCACATCTGGCCAGGATTGCACGGTGATTCATTTTGAGAGAGGTGTATCAGATGGGCTGGCCTCCAAGGAGTCAGGAAAAGGAGGTCTGAATCCCAGAATTACCTTTGAAGTTACCTCAGAGGCGGAGTACCTCTCTTCCCCTCCTTTCCCCTCCCCTCCTCTCCTCTCCTCTCCTCTCCCCTCCCCTTCCCTCCTCTCCTCTCTTTCCTTCTCTACCTCCCCCTGAGTTGACTCCAGGAAAACCTCACTACCTCTGACTCTTTCTGAATGTTTTCTACAGGTGAACAAGCCTGGTCTCTGGAGAGATGGGGTGACTCAGGGTGAATCCTCAAGAAACCCCCACAGGCTCGGCACGCTCTGTGGATCCTAGGCACTTAGCTAACCTTCGAGAGCCCCGATTTCCTCATCAACGAGATGAGACGTTTCCTCTTGGGGTGTAGTTGCAGGGTTTCACTGAGATCACATTGCACACACCAGGGCCGCCTGTGGGCCTTCGCACACACACACCACTCCCTCCTGCTGAGGCACCATGGCCTTCGCCCACCACAACCCCAGGTCCTCGGTTTGGTTAACACCCACAGTCCTTCCTGCGTAGCTTCAATGCCATTTCTTCAGAGGACACCCAGCCTAGTTCAATGCCCAGTTAAAAGCACCCACAGTCCTTTGTACTTTTCCTTCCGGGCCTCCTGCCAGCTGTAATTTGGGGAACTCTTTGTTTCGAGTCTTCCGCCTCGGGCAAGACTGGGAGCTCCAGAGTGATGGCCAAGACTCCGTGTCTCACCTACCCCAGCTGCTCCTGCAGGCCTGACACCCTTGGGAGACAGTAGACCCCTTTCCATGACTTGGAAAACTAAGGCCTGTGGTTACAAATCCACTAGCATACACGTGAGGCCCTTGCACTTGGCATTTTGCCGGATAAGGATTTGGCCTCAAGCGGCCAAGGCCTCAGTGTTCAAGCCAAGGGGCTTCTGAGCTCTCCTAGGACAAGTTGGGGTTCAGTCAGTTCCTTGATTCAGTGGTCAGATTAGGGGTGTTCAGGCTCAGACAAGCCAGTTCACAGCTTAGACCCCTGGGGCGGGCCAACCCTGTGCCTCACCCAGGCTGCCAAGGCCGCAGCACTCACAGGTTGCTACATGTCTGGCCAGATGCAGTGGGTTGCTCTCTGGACACTGCACGCCTACCAGCCTTCCATCTTAACTGAGGAGAACCAGGCTGGGGAACTGGGGAGGGTGGGACTCTCCATGGGCCCAGCCCAATAAGCTAGGCCCTCCCTGTCCCTGAGCTCCTGGGAGTCACACAGAATGGAAAGCAAGCCAACAGCAGTAGCCCACGATGGCCACTCTTCACTGAAGATTGGAACATGCCCGACATTTGTGCTATATACATCACAAACAGCCAGCACCAAAAGAGGACCTACTGTGTGTCAGCCCCATGTAAGACTCTTGGGTTAGAGTCCTGAGTGAATGTTCCAAGCTCTGCCCTTACGGCTAGAGACAGAGGAAGTCAAAGAACAGTTTATGAAGCAGGTCAGAAGCTGACAAGTGCCAGGACAGTGGTTGGGGGGAGCGATGTGGGGCTGGGTGGGGCAGCCCTGCCATTTTTGTCAGTCTGGTTGAAGAGGCCCCTCTGCCACCCTTCCAGAAAGTGGCCCTGTGCCACTACATGTAATCATTTTGTGTGTGTGTGTGTGTGTGTAAACATGTTCATGTGTGGCAATCAGACATTAATTAATGCTGGGTGTCTTCCTCAGCTACTCTCCACCTTTTTTTTTTTCTTTTTTTTTTTTTTTTTTTTTGAGACAGGGTCTCTTGCTACACTTGGGACTCGCTGGCTGGCCAATGAGCACCAAGGATTTGCTAGTCTCATCTCTACCTCCTTAGCACTGGGGTTATAGATGCTCATGGGTTCTAGAGATCCAAACTAGCCCCCACCCCCACCCCTCCCCACCCCGCGGTTGCACAGCAATTACTTTACATTGAGCTGTCTCTACAGCCCTTCATATTAACCCTCTTAACTCCTGAAGTCGTTACTATTACAACCCCATTATCTGGATGAGAAGACTGAGGCCAGAGGAGGAAGGGAGTTGCCTAGGGTATCTCTGCTGGTGAGGTTTGAACCCAGGCCTTCCTAATTTCAAAGCCGTAACTAGCCAAAAGGCCCTGTTCCTGGCACTGAGGCCTGTTGTGGCCCTAGGAGAATGGGAGCTGGAGCTGAGGGTGATCCGGGAGCTGCTGTAGAGTCTCCTGGGGCCTTGGTGTTCCTGCCGGACATGTGTCTCCAAGTCAGACCTGTTTGGGCTGGACAGCTCAGCTGCTGAAGTTCTTTTGTGCTTCTCAAAGGGCCTCACAAGAGGGTTAGCCACCCTCATATTAGTGCTAATTTGGGCCTGACTTTCCTATTGAGGCCGTGACAAAGCCAGGTGTCTGCACAAAGGCCCGAGGAACAGGACCACACGCAGCACTGCACCGCCAGCGAGCGGGTTGGATTCCCTGGCTGCCAGCCCCGTTCTCTCAGGCACCTGTTCCTCTTACACGTGGCTGGGGTCGCTCTGGGACTATGTTCCACTGCCCTTCATCAAGTCTTGGCACCAGGCTCTTGATAACAGTCCTCGGGAGGAAGAGAAGCCTGAGCCATACAAGGGCCCTTGGGCCTTGACTCAGTTACAGTTCCCTGCTGAAATATTTGTAGGGGCTGGGAACATAGCTCGACCACAGAGAGCTTGCTGCTAAAGCATTCAGTCCCTAGCACTGGGGGAAAAACAAAATGAAATGCCTGTAATCATGAAAACCGTAAAGGAGGTAAATGTCCATTGCATGGGGGAAGTGATTCAATGCATGACAAAATGCACAGTTCTAACATACAGATGTTTGGGAAGAGTGAGGTCTGTCTGTGGGCCAAGGGCTGCAAGAGCATCACACAACTTGCTGTAAACTCACTGTCTGGGCAGGCCGATGGCCAATGAGAGGGCCTCAGTTTTCTCCTCCAGACCATGAGGCGGTAGAAGTAATGACTTCCAGAATTAGCAAAATAACATACCCAGTAGGGTCCCAATAGGTTAGTTTAAAA
This sequence comes from Peromyscus melanophrys, assembly GCA_902168415.1. NCBI lineage: Eukaryota > Metazoa > Chordata > Mammalia > Rodentia > Cricetidae > Peromyscus > Peromyscus melanophrys. The sequence goes on from CABHPR010137855.1 coordinate 30,701, forward strand.
ACAACCTGGCGACTGGGGAGATGCCTCATTTGGTAAAGTGCTTACCACACAAGCATGGTGGCCCAGATTTGATCCCCAAACCTTTAAAGCTTTAGCAATAGCACGTCTGTCATCCTAGCACCTGGGAGGCAGAGAAAGGACCCGTGGAACTTGGCCGCCAGTGTAACTGAATCTGTGGACTCCAGGTTCAGCGAGAGACGCTGCCTCAAAAAAATAAGGTGGAGGGCTGCGGAGGGAAGGCACTCAATATGGACCTCTGGCCTCTGTGTACATGTGCATGTACACCTGCTCATGTACATGAATACACACACACACACACACACACACACACACACACACACACACACACAGCTGCCAAAAAAGCATAGGCCTTTGCTAGGGGCACAAATGTGTGTGAGTCTGAGCAAGATTACAAAATGACATCACATTGATCAGAAAAATAAGAAGTATTGTGAGCATTTTGCAAAAACAACATGAAGAGAAACCATCAAAGTATAAAGGGGAAGTGTGGTTATCTGGAGGTGGAATTAGAGAATGAGAGTAAAAGTCTGCATTTTGTTGCTTAAGATTTTTTTAAATTTATTTATTTTTATTTAATGTGCATTGGTGTTTTGCCATGGGTGTCAGGTCCCCTGAAACTGGAGTTACAGACAGTTGTGAGCTGCCATGTGAGTGCTGGAGTTGAACCCGGGTACTCTGGAAGAGCAGTCAGTGCTCTTAACCACTATGCCATCTCTCCAGCCCCCAGCTTAAGATGTTTTAACACAATAAAACCATATGCATGCGTCTTTGTGTATGTATGTGAGACATTGTGGTGGTTTGAAAGAAAATGGCCCCCAAAGGGGAGTGGCACTATTAGGAGGCGCGGCCTTGTTGGGGTGGGTGTGGTCTTGTTGGAGGAAGTGTGTCGTCATTGTTGGGGCGGGCTTTGAGGTCTCTTTTGCTCCAGCTACGCTCCTTGTGATATTCAGTCCACTTCCTGTTGCCTTCTGATCAAGATGTAGCCAGCACCATGTCTGCCTGCACGCCACCATGCTCCCTGCCATGATGATAATGGACTGAGCCTCTGAACTGTAAGCCACCACTTCAATTAAATGTTTTCCTTTATAAGAGGTGGTCATGGTGTCTCTTCACAGCAATAGAAACCCTAACTAAGACAGAAGTCAACCTTAACATTTTTTTCCTTTTTGCCATGCTGGGGATCAAACTCAGTACCCCAAGCACGCTAGGCATGCACTCTATCACTGACCTACGTGCTACTGCAGAAGCACCTCTAAGAACTTCCGTTCTGTCCCATGCAGGTGGACCTTATTGGCAGGAGTTATCCCATGAAGATGCTGAAACGCTGGTAAACACAGAAGCATGGCTCCCTGGAGAGAAAACAGCACTTTTGCCAAATGAGCAAATCTGTCACTTGTATTTGGTTCTGTTGAAATGCATCTCACTCAATAGAAACCATGCACTCCCTCTATCTAACTCACGTGTAAATGAAGTTTGCCCTTCATATATTTTCTTGGACCACAATTTTCCTATACTTAAGGACACACACTTGAGAGCCATGTGTATATGTATATGTACTGCTGTCGTGTGTGCAGGTGTGCAGATGTGTGTGCCTGTGAGTGCATGTTTATGTGGAAACCAGAGGGCAACCTCGGGCATCATCCTTTAGGCAACTTTCACATTGTGTTTTCTGAGACAGGACTTCTCTCTGGCTTGGTGCAGACCAGTGGTGGGTTCTGGGGGTGGGACTTAAAAAAAATTACTGACTGAGCTATCTTCCCAGTACACCTGAGAGTCCTTCCGAGCCACAAAGTCAACCAATGAAAATCTCCAAAATGTGGGAAGTGAGGCATTACATAGATCTTCCACAGGATTCCTGTTCATGGGGTGAGCGCCAAAAGGGGGAAGAAGGAAGGGTGTTTGATCTCAGCGGGGTTTGGGCCAGGGCACTAAAGCCTTTGCTACTCTGTGTGTGAATGACGTTGATCTGAGGGCCACAAACATGCTAGCAAGTTGGCAGACATATGCGAGGCCGATCAAGATTTCAAAATGATTGTATTTTGCTCATAAGTGCAAGTCTTGTCAATATTTCTATGAAACAATCTGGAGAGAAACCACTGAAGCCTGGTGGGCGGGGAGCAAGGCGGTCTGTGGGGTAGGAACAGAAGCTGTGGATCTGGAGACAACAGTCATCTACTGTGTGGACATCATCCTTCCGGAAGCTCCTCAGAAGGCTGTTTGGCTGCTGGGGCCCCTTGGTGTCCATGCCCCGCCACTAACCGGCTGGTGACCTTGAGGACGTCAGCACCTGGTGTCTTCCCCTTGGCATGGCTGTTGGTGTCTGTAAAACAGCTGGTGTAGTGCCTGGCATGGAGGTGCTCAGAAAACAGCTATTGTTACACTGGTGATTTCCCCGTGTTCCGTATGATGTGGGAGTGTTTGGCCAAGGTTTGGGGAAGGGATGTCTTACGTTCATGCCCTCATGGTGCCCATCTGGTCCCTCTCTGGCTCTTCAGGCAGCTAACTTAATGTCAAAAATGACAGACAATAGAATGATTTCATAACCTTGAGCCCAACCGTACTGTTTCCATTTTGAAAGGGCAGCCCCATCCTCTGGTTTCTGTCATCCCCAATACGGTCCTGGGCCCCTACTCTCCCCTGGGACTCACAGGAGACTCTTCCACAGGAGCTTGCTGGGGTGTGGCTAACACACAGGGAGGAAGGCCGGGTGGCAGCTCACCCAGGGCAGGGCAGGGCTTCCTACCAGCTCAGCACAGAGCCTGGCACGGATCGGCATCCTGGCAATGGCTGAGCTGAAGAGAATAGGCCCAGACCAGCAAATGAATGGAAAGCAATTCTTCCCGGACTACAGCTGGAAAGGAAGTAACTGATCCACAGTGCAAGCTGGCACAGAGCCTTTCCCTGAGTGGCTGGAGGCTCTCACGACAATCCTAGAAAACAGTGTCATTGTCCCCATTTTATAGAGGTACAAACTGAGGCTCTAAAAACCAAAGTCACATGTCCAAGGTCCCATGACTCAGTCATCATTGGGGGCAGCTGGGCTTGAACCCACATGGCTGTCTCCAGAGGCTGCCCTCTCAGAAGGTGGTGGTAGCTCAGAGCTGCTCAGCCTGGGCCCAGGCTTCTCCTCTGGCCTCCTCCCAGGGCTCAACTGCCTGCTTCCCAGTGACCCCTTCAGCCCATCCCCTCACACTTCCTCCCTGCAGCCAAAGCTGTGCCCAGCCCAGCAACTCCCTGCTCCCTGAGTGTGTTCCTGTCCTTAGGCCTCCGGGCAATTCCTTCTTCCTACTCAAGTCCATCCTGGAGGCTGCCCTGCCCATGCCACCCTCCTGCCCAGACCTGTGAGGATGCCACCCACCTTAACCACCTCTGGGCTTCAAAAACCAGCTCTCTATCCCCTACCACCTCCATCCCAACTCAAGAAACTCCCAGCCCAGATCCTGAGGCACAAGAGGCCATGAAGTTTGTATTCTGGTCCCTACTGCCCAGCACAGTCCCTGGCAGTAAAAGTGTGTGTCGAAGTGATCTGCTCCATGAGTCCAAGACCAGCACCCTGAAGACAGGCATGCCCCTGCCTCTGCATCTTCTGTACTAGGAATCAAGATGCTCTCATTCTGTATCATCTTCCATCATATCTCATGCTTTTGGGTACTGGCCCCTCCATCTAGAATGCTTCTCTGTGGCTCTTAAGCATCCACTCCTTTCAAACCCAGCTCAGTGTGTCTGTCACCGGAAGTCTCCTGGCTCCTTTGCCAGAGAGCTGTACTACATGGGCCTGTATGTCTCTCCTCTGGTGACCCCTGATGGCAGGGACATGTCAGATCATTTCAGTGTCCCCAGGACCAATTGTGCTGATTTTAAAATATTTGTAGGATGGGCATCTTCATTCAAAAGAAAAATCTGGGACTGGGGCGAGTGCTCAGTGGTTAAGCATGAGGCTGAATTCAGATCCCCAAGAACCCACATAAACACTGAGGGGGCCCTAGTGGCACATTTGAAATCCTTAGAAAGTGGAGACAGGAGGTCTCTAAGCAAGCTCACCAGCGAGACTAGCCGTATTAGTGAGTTCCGGGTTTGATTGAGAGACCCTGCCTCGAGAGTAAGGTGGAAGAGCAATCAAGGATGATTCCTGACATCCGCTTCGGCTTCCACATGCATGCCCAAACGTTTGCACCCGCGCGTCCACATACATGCCGATGTGCATACGTACATGAGCACACATTTGCAGACATGGGAAAAGAAGAGAAAAGAAAAAGCTGTTTATCTCCATACAAAAGAGATACGAAGAAAGCAGGTTTGGGGTTTTGTTTGTTTGTTGAGGCAGGGTGTTATCACAGAGCCCAGGCTGTCCTAAAACTCACAATCCTCCTGCCTCAGCCACTTAAAGGTGGGAATTGCAGCTTGGAAGGCAGATCTTGACTGAGCTCACTGCAGACCTTGGATCTCCCGGGAATCCACCATGTTGGACTCAGCTCGGAACCTTCTGGCTGTGGATCAACAAAGACTTGCAAAACGGTCTGGAGCCATTTGCCTTCAGAGCCCAGAAGGATGAGTTCCCTAGAGTGGAATCCAGTGGTCTTCTCTGGAGATGGGATGTTTTCAGGCTTTGGATCAGGATCTGGGGATTCAGCCTGGCCAGGGGGGGACCTCAGCAAGCAGGACGTGATTGCTCTCCTAGCCAGGGCCCTGGGTTATGGAATGGGGGAGGGGAAGGCTGTCTGCCCCACCGCTTTCCTGCAACCACACTATCCATACCCACTAAAGACTACTAGCTGCAGACAAATACAAGCCAGCCTGCTGCAGCAGCATAAGCACGGTTCTGACACTATCTGCACATTGGCTCAGAGCCTCGGTTTACTCATCTGGCAAATGGGTTTATAACAGTTGCTCATGGGGTAGAGAAGTTACATAGCACAGGGGTCAAGTATGTCCACACTCCCCCTTAGAAACCTGGACCCTTTACCATCTGGCTCTTGAGCAGCCTACCTACCTTCTCTGAGCCTCAGTTTTCCCATCTGTGAGAAGGTTAAAAACAGCACTTAGTAGGGCTAATGATATACTTGTAGTACCCAAGTCGACTGGGAAACACTGTGCATACCTGAGAGACCGGTGCTGTCCTGCTGGGCCATTGGGAGGGGTCCATCAGATCACAGCCAGAGCCTGATGGGTAAGCAGTGCCGAGAGAAGTTGTTATTTAATATGAATCTGGCTCAAATTCAATCCATTACATCTGTGCTCTTGGGAGGGACCAATAAATGCCTGGACAGAAACCCTAGGCCTGTGTCTTACTCGGCCATCTCTTGGGAAAGGGATTGTAGCCACCCCTTCCCTGTGGATGGCGGCTCTGAGGTACAATTCTACACGTGCTCTGCTATCCAACTCAGAGACAAGTATCCTTCCAGCTTGCCCCCACCTGGCCCACCTCCAAACCCTGTGATTGCCCATCCATGCAGAGATGTATGACCTGACCCCCTGAACAGAAGATGGCCCAATGCCCCAGGGGTCCCCAGTGTCGTAGGAGGGACCATAATTACAGCTTTCATCAAGGAAGTTCCTGCTGGGTCCTTCCCCTGCCCCTCCCACCTAGGTGTGCCCAGAAGCCCATGTCAACCCACAGTGACTGATGGCATACGCTAATAGCACTTAGTGTGAAGTATCTCATCTAATCCTTCTGATTTCCCCCAGTTTCCAGATCAGCAAGGCAAGGCTTACCAGCATGCCTCATGCGGACTTCAACACCCGATCCAAGGTCTTTTTGGCTCTGTGACAAGAGACCTGAACTTCTGGCCCAGTTTGCATCCCTGAAGTACGAAAGTTAGGTTGTAAATGCACAGTTAGGAAGCTAGATGCAACGGGCCTGAATCGAGCAGGGTCTTGTCTGACAATGTGTGACCCTGGCAGCAGTGTCCCCTCTCTGGGCTCGGGTTTTTTCCTGGGCCTATTGTGAGTACTAGATATAGTAGGTGTAAGTGTCTAAAGGTGCCCGGGACAGAAAGGGTCAGCAGAGGTCAGATGCTGACCTTTTCTATTGCTGTCCTTAGCCTTTATGGATGAAGGGCCCAGAGTCACTGTCTGCACGGATACATCGGGGCTGTAGGAAGCTTGTAGGTGTTGGACATGTTATGTGTGATGTCTGATGATGTATTTTCCAGCTTCATCCAAGTCCCGAATCACAAAACTGTGAAACTTCCGTTTTGCTAATGTTAAGCCTCCATAGTGCAAAATTCTATAGAAAGCCTTAGGATTGCTAGTAAAAAGCAGTAGAGCAGAGCCACTCCGATTTGTTGTGCGAGCGGAGTGTGGCAGCAACCCTCTCTGTTCCTTACTTTCTCTGCAATTAAATGTGTCAGTCTACATCACACACACACACACACATACACACACACACACACACAGTTCTCGCTAGTCCTTTCTGGGTTTCCTTTCCCTTCCCCTAGAAAGGGAAGTGGGGGGAGTGTTGTTATGGGGGACACTTCCCTAGACAAAGTGTTGAATTTCGTGTTACCCTGTGACCCACTTCCCTCTGTAGCCCAGGGCAAGGATGACTCCGATGGGTGGGTGACGGCCTCACCTTACTCATCCATGCCAGCCTGGGTGGTGAACTCCACTCCCCTCCACAGGCCCACCCCCAGCCAGGAGGGCTCAGTGAGTGTGCAGGTGCCATGCACCTCTTACTAACCAACAGGCTGGAGACATGGCGGTTCCTCTCGAGAGTCCTGCCTTGGGACTTTTATAGTTAATTTATAGTCTTGCAAAGTGTGAGAGTGGATGGAGCAGCTGTGTTTCTTCACTGGAAAGAGAAAGGGATGAGGACACAGAGATGCCCAGCGCTTCATCCCTGAAGTCAACATAGCCTTGACTGCCCAGGGCCTGAGTGGCCATTTCTTGTCTCTAGAGGGCAGGAGCTGGGGGGCTTGTGCCCTTTAACACTGAGAGCCCCAGGCGCGTCTCCAGAGATCGCAATATAGTGGGGGTTTTGTTTGTTTGTTTTGCTCTTTTGAGGGGAGCTCATTCACAGTTGGCAAATACTCCACCAGCCCTCAAAATAATGCCATGCTGTCTTCCTTGGTGGGCTTTCTGTCCTGGGAGGCCATCTGTGAGTTGCTTTCACAGAAGATGTTTTTCCTCAGCCTCAAGCTGAGGAGGGAGAAGAAAGAGCCTGGGGGGAAGGTACACGGTTCCCGTCCACAAAAACTACCCTCTTTTCTCTCAGTGACAGTGATGATCTGAGGGCACGCTCAATAAAAGAGGTGGCAGGCGGGTGAGGCGGCCTCCGTGCTGACTCAGCTCGGCCACTCTTTCATCTCGGGCCCTGACTTACCAGCAGCGTTTAACGAGGGAAGATGGAGGAGTTACTCCCCCTGGGCGGCCACCTTGAAATCACTGTGCTTCACAGAGTCCGGGAGGCTGGGGGTGGGAGTGTTTCCGGTTGTATCAATAATTTACCAGGTGTGCTTAAGAATGATTGCTATGGTCATGAAAATTAACAAGAAAAAAAAAATAACCTGATGGTTTCTTATCTGGGTCTCTCTCTCTCTTCTCTCTCTCTCTCTCTCTCTCTCTCTCTCTCTCTCTCTCTCTCTCTCTCTCTCTCTCTCTCTCTGTGTGTGTGTGTTGGGGGAGGGGGCTCTGTGGATAGAAAAATAGTTTACAAGATTTTAAAGTAGTAGCATTGATTGGTGAAGGGATATGGTTTTACACTTTGGTTTCTATATTGCCTTCGGTCATTTGGGAAAAATTTTGAAATACAAATAAATGAATCGGTTACGGTGAAGCCTCGGATATCCCTGATAAATCTAACCCCAGCTTTATCCCCAGTCTATTAGAATAAGAACCTAAAAAAGTCTGTCTGGACCACGTCCCCTCAAACCCAAGGAGGGAAGCTGAGAAGAAAGACTTCTTCCCATGTGGAACTCTGTGTCACTCTTTCTAGGTCCGGCGCCTTCTGTCGTGAGAGCTGTCACAGAAGTACGCAGGAAAGGAGTGGCTGCCTTCCCACAGCCACAAAATATTTGCCCTCCCCTTGCCTCCTCTCCAGCCCGAGAGGCCCTGGTATTAGATTGGCTGTGCAGTTCTCAAAGAGGGTTTTGTTGACAATAATGTGCTGTTGATCCTGTGTCTGCCCGTATGCAGAGATCCGACCCCAGAACAGCAAGATGCGGTCAGCGTGCTCTCTTCTGACCTTCTGGGCCTGCACCTGTCCCCCAGCAGGAGCCAGGAGCCTACAAGACCCTGGATTGAGCCTTCTGCTTGTCCCCTGTGCCTCCCTCCTGCCCACATGGCCTGGGCTCCTTTTTGCGTGCTGCATTTTGGATTGAGAGGTCCCAGGCTGCAGAGGGAGGTGACGGCTAGGACACTTCCACCCCAAGTAAGCCTTGTATGAGGAAGAGGGTTGGGCAACATTGGGGACCTGCCCTCAGCTCACTGCTAACAAGGGCCTTTGGGGAGATCTGCCAGCTCTCCTCTGGCAAACGCTATTGCACCTGGCTCTTTGAAAGGGTGGACAGGTAAGCTGAGGCACAAGGGGCCTATACCGTCACACCACTGAGCTGGGTGCCCAGCACCCAGTCCCCTAACACCAGAGAAGAAGATAAGTGACCTAGCAAAGCAGGGACAGGCTAGGTGCTCTAGAAGAGCTATGCACAGTGCTCCATTAGTGTCTGTGTCAGCCCCAGGCCTGTGGTGGCTTCCAGAAAAAAAAAATATATCTTTTTTGGTGGATGGGAGTTCAAGCCCCAGCTCTGTCACTGAGCTGTGTGGACTTGGGCAAAGGGGAGCTAGGTGCCCACTATTCTGGATGGTGAAGAGGATGGATGAGCAGGCTGTGGGCAAACAAGTCTTGCAACAATCTCTGGGCGGCTCATGGGCCTGCAGACCGTGTTTTGTGATTGCTCTGTAGCTCGGTTGTGGACCAAAGCCCACCATGAAGAAGAAGCTTTATTCTGTATATTAAAGAATGATTTATCTCAAAGATTCCCACCCGTTGTGTGGATTTCTCCACCTGAGAGACAGAACTGTTGATGGAAAGAAAAGATAAGGATTGACGTGCCTACACCGTGGGGGGGAAGAGGTCTTTGAGAAGCAGCCTCGTCCCTGGTCCTAGTGCCAGCCTGTCTCCTGCCCCTTTGGGGTTTGCCTGGGGATGGCCAGGGTGGCCACTCAGAACCTCGGAGCTCTGCTACACAGCACTGAAGCCACTGGACACATGTGGCTATCACTTGCATATACTTACTGTATCTGAGGACCTAAATTTTACATTTTTCTTAAAGAATTTACGTTTAAATTTGGAAATCAAATAGGCATAACACAACTTTTTTGTTTTGACAGTACTAATGCTGCTATTTTCTCCCTTGAGATGTAATTCATGTCATAAATTCCCTGTTTTAAAGCACGGATTGGTGGTCTTGTGAAGACACCATCACTGTTTAAGTCCCAGGAAACCTCACTGCTATGAACAGTGGCTATACATGCCCTCCTGCCCCAAGCTCCTAGAGACCCCTGTCTTGTTCCCATCTCTACAAATTTCCCTAGTCTGCACTGGGAGTTCTAGGCCAACCTGGTCTACAGAGCTAGTTCCAGGACAGCCAGGACTTCCTGTCTCAAAAAACCAAAAACCAAACCAAACCAACAAAAACCCCAAACAAACAAACAAATGGGTTCATAGCCTGGTGGTGGTGGTGGTGCACATCTTTAATCTCAGCACTCGGGAGGCAGAGGCAGGTGGATCCCTGTGAATTCTAGGCCAGCCTGGTCTACAGAGTGAGTTCCAGGACAGCCAGGGCTACACAGAGAAACCCTGCTTAAAAAAAAACAAAAAAAGGGGGCGAGGAGGAGGGGTGTCATTCAATCAGTGTCTCAGCGGCATCTGCCTTTTGTTTTGCTTTTCAAGACAGGGTTCTCTGTAACAGTCTGTCCTGGAACTCCTCTGGTGTCTGCCTAAGTTTCTCACTTAGCTTTCTTTCTTTACTTCCCTCTCTTCTTTTGACACAGGGTCTCATGTAGCCCAGAATGTCCTCAAACTCTATGTAGCTGGGGATGACCTTGAACTTCGGATCTTCTTGTCTCTGCCTCCTGTGTGTTGGGCTTCCAAGCATGTGCCTTTACTCCTGCTTTTAGGCAGTGCTGGAGAATTGAACCCAGGGCTTCGTGAATGCTAGGCAAGCAGTCTATCAATTGTGTTACATCCCAACCTGATTAGTATGTTCCCAAGGTTCTGCTGAACTTTGCTCTTATTTGTGGCTGTCTTATATTCCAAAAGAAAGAGCATATCACCTTTGGTTCATCGATTTATTTGTCAACAGGTGGACATCTGTTTGTGTCCATCCATAGCTGTTTCCATGTTTTGGTTTCTGTCTCTTGAAACTACAGTATCCCAATGAGGTGTGTTATAATGTAAATTACAGGTTTTAGATTTATACAAGAAGATTATAAAGTACCCAATTAATTATTTATATTCATGCACTTTGGAATTCCTTTTTCTAAATTAGGTTAAATGAAATTTTGCCCTTTTTAAAAAGAGAAAGCCTAAAAGAAATGCTGAGGAAGTGGGGACCCTTCCTCCTAGGGTCCTGGTTCAGCTTGCCCCACCCAAAAGTGGCCCTGCTGTGAGGTGAGGGGCAGGGTCTGGGAGGAGCAGTCATTCTGAGAGTCACTCTGGCACCTAGAGGAGCCACAGAGAGGACAAGTTCAGGCAGGAGTGGGTAGATGACTTCCCCCTGGGAGGGGACCCATGGCTGGAATTATCAGACAAAAGGAATAATTGGAGCGGCCTATGACAATGCCTTCGGCTGGCACCTGGCCTGGGCCCTGCTACGTGGCTGGCTCCTTTGGCTGAAGCACCCAGAAGCTCCTGGGCTCCCCTCCCAAAGGCAGCTACATGAGAGGCTTTGTCGCCTCCCGGCCCGGGGGCTAGTCCCTGAGCTGCTCTGAGAGGTCGGTCTGCTGTCAGTGACCTGCTGTTTGTTCTGTCTCTGGGTCAGGCAAGGAAACTAGATCAGACAGCCTATTCCGGACTCTAACATCTCGGGGTTTGGAGAATACTCCTGAGTCAGAAATCCTGGGATCAACTCCAGACTTCCTCTTCCCTCGTTGTTCAACATCTCTGCTTGCTCCCTACCTCCCAAGGGGTGAAAAACACAAAACAAAACAAAACAAAACAAAATAAAATCTCACCGAAGCCCAGGGCTCCCTGAGCAACTAGCAGGGTCCTAAACCCTTTACCCAGATGGTGTGGCTAGTAGTTCAGGATCAATGCCCAGTAACAGTAAGGATTTTGAACTGAGATTGTTCACCTCCTCAACACCATGAAAACCTGTCTCCAGGCTGGGCAGGGGGCTTCATGAGTCATTCAGAAATGCTGGGAGGGGGACAGAAGCTGAACTCTGTGACTGTCACATCTAGTGGATCGAAGAAAACCATGTCCAAAGATTGAAGCAACAAGTCCTGTACCACAGCCCAAATGGTGACAGTGTAAAACCCAGGCATCCTGCCTCATGGCTTTCTTGAGTTTTATGTGGGTAGACAAGCCACCCAACCCAGTCTGGGGGCTCGGCTACCCCTGCGTTTCACCCTCTGCCTGTGAAGGTGGCATCTCAGCTAACCCTTCGCTTTCCTCAGCACGGACTCACTGAGTTTCATCCAGGGACAATTCTTGGTTGGGGAGGTCTCAGGTTGACTGAGAATCGACTGTATGGACACTGAAGAAGTCATGTATGGCTTCTGAGATGGAGCTCAAACACTTCTTGGGTGTCTGCTGTGGACAGAATGTCTGAGGCACAAGAGACACACAGCGATGAGGGAACCTCCACCCGCTGCCCTCTTCCCGGGGAGTTCACAATCTCTCCACAAGAAATTCCATTGCTAAGAATAAAGGTTTAAGAATGAGCAATAATGACAAAGCCCAATGGCAGTGATGGTGAAGGGATAGAGGTGCAGGGAAAGGAACTGGGTCCCCTCCTTCCTCAGAGCACTTTGATACTGAGTAAGGAAAGTATCCATCCTTAGGAAAGGGGAGGAAGACCAGGGCAGGGAACAGAGGCTAAGAGACAGAAACAGGGCAGATGAATATGATCAAAACCCTCCACACATAACCAAATACTGGGTGTAATGGTGCCCACGTGAACGGGTAACTGAGGTTCGGGCCCTCCCGTTGTCCAGTGGGGAAACCATAGGTTACAAATGCCATTTGGTCAACAGCACTTGCTGTGGTAAGAGCTGGCCACTGCTGTCACTTCCTACATTATTTCAGCCCCATAATAGAGTCATATCTGCTCACCCCTGCAGGGAAACTTCTGTGTAGACAGAATGCTTTGACAGAATTAATAGACACAAGAGCGAATTCTTGTCAGGGATGTCTAGGTAGCACGATTTTTATTTTTTAATTTATACTTAGGGAAATGAATAGATCTTTGAAGCAGAGATCAATAAACTTTGGCAGATGAATCCACCCATGCAATCACGACCAGAATCAAGATCTAGACTCTGCCCATCCTGCCCCAAGCCCCTTTGTACCCCTTTGAGTTAATTGCTACACCCCAAAAGCAACCCCAGTTCTGATCTGTACCTAATGGGTTGGCTTTGTTTTTTCATTTTTATTTTTTGACAGGGTCTCACTATGCAGTGCGGGCCGGCCTGGAACTCATTATGTAGACCAGAGTGGCCTCAAATTCACAGGGATCACCTGCCTCTACCTCCCAAGTGGAGTTAAAGGCGTGCACACCATGCCCAGCCAAAAACTTCGGCTTTATGAATTTGCGTGTCTTCCTGGTGCAGAGGCCACACTAATCGTCTCTGTGTCGTCCCAGTTTTAACAGAGGTGCTGCCAAAGCGAGCACTCTGTTTTTGAGAGAGTCTTGCTCCTCAGGTTGGCCTTGAACTGGCAGCCCTCTTGCCTCTACTTCCTGACTGCTGAGATTATGGCGGTGTGCTGCCATACCTAATCAGTTTTGCCTTTTCCTAGCCTTCATACCCATGGAATCATTCTGAATGTCCTCTTTTTGGGCCAGGCCTCTTTCCTTTCAGAGGGGGGTTGGGCTGAGCCTGAAAACCATGAATGGTTTAAGCAGTATTGGAAGCAGAGGGGGAATCGAGGCAAAGGGGGTAGATTCAGAAAAGGCAGGAAGGGAGGCGAAATGGAAAATGTACCTGTGACCAGAGTGAGGAGTACAGGACTAGCTTGGGCATCCCTCAGAATGTATTTGTGGCTTCCCTGAACCGATCTGAGAGAATCCCGAAGTGGTTCAAGCACAGGAGAAAATGAAGGTGTCTCGGAGTGAGGACCAAGGGGAGGCACTTCGGCATTGGTTCAGGCACGGGCTTCACCCTGGAGACGGTGAGGAGCCCTCCCAGAGCCCTCCCAGAGCTGACTGCAAAAGTGGACTGGTGAGGTCTGGAGAAGAAACGTATGGCCACAGAGGATGGCACAGCATGGAGTCCAGAAAAGGCGTGGAGGCCAGTTATTCCATCATCCAGCTACTTCATTCATCTGTCTGTTCATCCACAATGCTTCTCATTCCACCGCTGCTTGTCACTCACCCACTGTTTCTGGGACTTGGTTTTTGTTTGTAAGGATTTATTTATTTCTATTCTATATGCATTGGTGTTTTGCCTGTCTGCATGTCTGTGTGAATGTGTCAGATCCCCTAGAACTACAACTACAGACAGTTGTGAGCTGCCATGTGGGTGCTGGGAATTGAACCCAGGTCCTCTGGAAGAACGGCCAGTGCTCTAACCACTGAGCCATCTCCCCAGCCCTAGGACTTGTCCACTACATTTGATCCCCAGCTTTGGTCTCTGACTAAGGCATGTGCAGACAGTGAAGGTGGAGGTTGGGGAGGGGGTTGGCAAATCTTGCCTGCTAGTCATTCAAAATTCTATCCTCATCCCAAAATTCTGGAAAATTCTTGTTTTCTGGTAACATTCTTATCATATCTTAAGAAAACTCTTCCTCTATGCTATATTTTCCCTAAGAATTTGACTGGTCAGGGCTGGAGAGATGGCTCAGAGGTTAAGAGCACCGACTGCTCTTCCAGAGGTCCTGAGTTCAATTCCCAGCACCTACATGGTGGCTCACAACCATCTGTAATGAGATCTGGTGCCCTCTTCTGTATACATAATAAATAAATAAATCTTAAAAAAAAAAAGAAGAATTTGCCTGGTCAGACGTGATCTTATTTTGTGAGCCTGGAAACTCAACCCTGAGCAGCAGCAAGGACTTCAGTTGATAAACACAAGGTCACCTCCATCCTAGTAACACGTGGGGGACAGAAAAGCAAAGTTCTGGGTTAAAGAAATTTTTTAAAAAAGGCGAGGGGGGATTCATACTGTTGGGCTTTCCAGAGGATTAACTGCCTTGTCCGTTTCTGGGAGGATCATGGCTTCAGAACCCTTTCTGCCTGCAACATCCTGGGCATCCTCATGTTCTTTGGGATGCTTTGTGGGGTTCCCTGGCAGGATCTCAGGGAACCCAGACATATAGGTCAAGTCCAGGAGAAAGAAGTCAGACTTCACAGGAGGTCTGAGTTGGAGCAGGAGAAAGGGATCTAGAGTTGCAGGGACAGACCGTTCTTCAGGCAGTCACAGAGACAGAAAGTGCCGTGGGAAGGATTTTGCGGCAAATGGAGAGGAAAGCCGGTGGTCCTTGGTCACTGGACGGGACAGCACGTGCAGTGCCAGCATACCCCACTCTCCATGCCTACATCTGGCACCTTGCCACAGACAGATGCGTGAGGTAGGAGTACTCCAAGGTGGCCATCTGGGTCTTCTGGGAAACAAACCGCTTCCACAGAAGGTGGGAAGGTCTGCGCCCCTCAGTCTGGGTAGTTTTCCCGAAGGGACTCCAGTCAAGTCTGTATGTGAAATCAGGGCTGGCTGCAGCCAAGGTTCTGCAGAGCCCAGGGACTCATCCAAATCCCAGCTCTACCCTCTCCTAAAGTCAGTCTCTCTGCTGCCCTGGGCCTTAGCTGTCCCACCTGACAGGAATAAGGATGCAGTGAAGCTATTCGCTACAGCGTTGGGCACAGGGGAGGGGGAATTTCTAAAGGGCTCGGGTCTCTTTAGTGAGAGCAATTCCCCTAAAGCCCATTGTCTCTCTAAAGGCAAACCTGGAGTATTAAAACAGTTAAATGACTTTTTCTTTTTAAAACAGAAGGGGGTAAAAACTGGTAGAACAAGTTAAAATGGCCTGTATTTTATTTTCTGTAAATCCCACCATGTCATCCCCTCAGGGTTCAAGCAGGGCATCAGAATAGCCCAGTGGGGACCTCCCCCTCTTAGAAGCTAACTTCCCCTCCACCCCCAACATTTGTCCCAACTGGGTGTGACTTGGCTGGGGCTTGACGGGGGTGTCAGAGGTCATCAGGACTCCCAAAAGATGATGTCTTTTTCCCAGACGAGGCCTCTTTTATGGTGACACAGAGCATCCTCCAGGCCTGTGGGACACCCTCCCTGTCACAAACTAATGCTTGGGCTGGCTGGCCTCTTTGTGACTTTTCTGTTGCGACCTTTGCTTGCCGGCTTCTACCTCCCCTGGGGCCTCCTTGTGGCTCCAGAAAGCACCCTGGGGTCTTGTCAACAGTTCCCCCGGTGGAAAGGTGTCTTCCTTTAGGCTGTTGGACACAGTGGCCTTTGAGGATGATATTAAACTTGGAGTCACAGTTGACGAAATGCCGAGCCAGGCTTCAAACCTCAGTGTGTCTGAGTCGAGAACTTGTTAGCATTACCACTGACGGAAGGTGATAGAAGACTTTAACCTAGAGTCTTGATCTTCAATACCTCCCACCTACCTTGCAAGCTGCAGGCAACCCCAAAGACTGGAGAACAGGAGGGGGGTGAAACTGGTCTCATCCAATTTGGACTGTGTCTGTGTTGTCCTAGGCTGCTGTAATAGCCAAATGAGATCCTGTGACCCCAGACCACATCATCAGTCCATTCAGAGACTGTTGAAATATGGCCAAACCACCGAAGCCACAGCCTAGAGAGTCAGGTCACTGTCCCCTGCCTATCAGGACTCTTATCTTGCTAGAGGTAAGATAAGAGCCCTTTAGTGGGTCATAGTGCTGGTGCCCTGGGAAAATACAAACGGTGGAGCCCGTCTGTGCAAGGGGAGGGGACCAGGGCCGAAGGCTCATCTCCACACCATTTGATTGCTTGCTGCTGAGGCTCGGTGCTGATTTCTCAGGAACCTGGGCACAGAACAACAGTCAGGCTCACACCCTCACAGGCAGGGGAATGTGGTGACTAAGCCTCATCATCAGGCGTATCTGCCCAGGGTTGAGGGCCTTAGGTGGCAGATGCAGAGGAGACAAACACTCCCTGTGCTGCGGGGTGGCATACCCACCCAGGTGATAAGAACCATAGTCAACACTCACCAGGATGGAGCGAAGGGCCTTTTGTGTTGCCTCACCTAGCAAAGCCTCCCAGGGTAGGAGTCATCACGCTGCTACTCGGCAGACTGAAACTATGGTTCAGAGTGCCCAAAGGGCTTGCCCAAGGTCACACAGTAGAATGTGGTAGCTCCAGGATTTGAACTCAGAATCCAATTCTCAAGTTGCTCTGCTCTGTCTGTGTGTTTGGAGTGGTCCCTTGTAGAGACTTCTGGACCCCCTAGGGTGAGGACCAAGAACTCTTATGGGTTCTCAACACACACAGGATACTGCGAAATTTGATAACAAAATTGATTTTGCAGAAGTTCATGGAAGAAAACAAAGTTTTCCTGAAGGGGCTTTGTGGAATTTGCCATAAGCTTCCAGGTGGGCAGAAATACACCTAACTCATTTCCCTCCCCAGTGTGTGGCAGACGGGACAGCCTGGGCCCTGGGAGCCCCTGCTGGAACCAGGCCTTGCCATCTCCCTTCTGTGGTTCTCACAGAAAGCCCCTAGCTTGACTCCAGCAGAGGGGGGTGGGCGTGCCTCGGCACTGTTTGCCTTGGTAATGGCAGGGTTAACAGGTTTTTCAGAGTTCACTTTTATTTGGAAGTAGGCAGTGTCTTGTTCTAATCGTCCTTTCCAGTCTACTGATGGGCCCAAGGTACACGTCCCTGGGGGGAGTGGGTCTCAGGGCTCCCTTGGGACCCACTCAGCTGAGATGGCCTTTCTAACAAGCCTGCTCCTTCCAGGACCTGGGCCCTAGTGGGCCCCTCCCTCTGGCTGCCTCCAGTTTCAGCCAGTTCCTGGCCACAAGGCCAGGACTCCCACACAATACTTTAGCATTCTACTGTTCCCTGCTCAGCTCAGCACAAGCCCGTCCGATTGGCTCCTTTTTAATAACTGTAAAATGTCCTTTTTCACCTTACAAAAGAAGTCATGTGGACAGATGAAGGAAAATAATAAAATGTAAATTGCACCTGCTCCCTTTACGTACAGCTTCCTGGTGCCTTCCTCACTCCTTCTGAATGGGCTCTACGGACAGGAGCAGACCAACTTATGGAAGGTAGAGTAAGCGAAAGACTTAAAGCCGAGGACTCAGATCACAGCGGCTCTGCTCAGGTCACCTCAGGTGAGGTGTGTCACTCTCAGGCTTCACTTTTCTCACGGCTGAGAGGGTTGAATGAGGTCTCACAGACACGGACAACTGTCCTGCAAGTCTAGTGACAGAGTGCCTCCACGACCCCCTCCCAGATCACAGCCTGGTGTCTGACTGCATGCGGTGTCTTCTTTTACTTAGCCTCAGCGAAGGGCACACGACGAACTGATTTTTCAGGATCAGACGCGGAGTTCTGGTCGACCTCCTTTAGAGCACTTTGCACCCAGAGGTGATTCGCCTAGACCAAACGTATGTGAGTAAAATTGCTAGACTGAAGGACAGGCTGACGAGGTCCACATGGGCCTGGTCTCACCCTTGCCAATCCTGGTAGTGTGTTTCCTTCATCCTTATCAAGAAGGATCAGGAAAAACAGCTGCTTATTTGTGAAGTGCCAGGAGACAGTCTCTCGTTTTAAGGCCAGACTTCAGAGTGGTTTTGGACCCTACAAGTTCCCAGAACCACTAGGCAGGAAGGTAGGTGGTGTCAGGCAGAACTGATAAGGATCTGAAGTACAACCTGTAAAGGGGGCTGAAGGTGGCCCACTCCTGCCCATGTCCTGGCCTTCCAGGAACACAGCTTCCAGGCCAAACAAAACCTTCAAAAGGGGGCCATGTGAGCAGTGGTGGCGCATGCCTTTAATCCTAGCACTTGGGAGGCAGAGGCAGGTGAATCTCTGAGCGGATCTCTGAGGACAGCCTGGTCTACAGAGTGAGTTCTGGGACATGTCCTCTATGCCTCCATTCAGGTCCAGTGATGATAGAGGACATCACAGCAAACTGTAGAAGTCAACAGACCTCCAGGACCCCTTGGGTTCATGCTGGTATCTAGGGTGATGCTCCATCCAAGAGTCCAGGTTCTTTGCCTAACCAGGGGCTCTCTCTGAATCTCAGCTAACCTTCCAAATGTGGCCAATAACCAATTCTGACCATGTGCCCTGGGAAAGAGCTGGATACATAGAATGGGCTGTTGTAAGGGAGGCTGGGTAAGGATGCTGTTCACACTGGAACCAGGAGCTGGTTGGTCGGACCCCTGCTAAGCAGCACCCGCCGACACAGCATTCCTTTATTAGGTACCAATTTTTTGCCACTGACCTTTCATCAAGGGCTCATCTAACTCAGTCCTCAGAGATGAGAGATGATGGGGAAACTTACTGATGTGAAATCACAGGCCCAGGATGAAGACCCTGAGATACACTAAGGAGAGCATGGGTTTTAACTTCAGGGGTCCCCTTGTGGGTGAGGGGAGAAGGCAACAGCCAGCTTATCCAGAGTGTTAGAACCTGTTGTAAATGATACCCATATTTCCATTGGTTCAAGTTATTCATTGAGCGCCTGTTGTGCCGAGGCCTGGGGCAAGTGCTGTGTAAGGCCTTTCTTTGCATCATCCCCACTCTCTGGATGCTCACAGCTCCCACAGCTCCTTCACACAAAATGTCAACCACCTTGCCAACTTTCACTCTGCCTTCCCTCTTTACCTGTCAAGCCATGCTGGGCCCGGACAAGCTCAAAGGACTGTTTCCAGTCCTTTGGAAGGCTCTGGGGGCAGGCAGACCTCTGTGTGGTCCTGTCCTGGGACCACACGGAGAGCCTTAGATATGACATCACCTCTCTCGGCCTCTGCAAGATCATCTCGATCATAGCAACTAATTTAGAGGACTCAAGAGTCACGTGTTGCACACATCAAGCATGAGACCACTGCCTGGCCCACTGGAGTCCATCAGAGTGTTGCTTAATTCTGACATCAGTAATGAGGGAAACTGAGCTCTGCAGTCAGTGAAGGCTTTTGTCCAAGGTCTTTGGCACTTGTCTCCAGAACTCACAGCCTTTAGTAAGGCAGAAACAGTTTTACAGGAAGCAGGCCCCTCTAGGAAGGGAACCCTGTGTCCCAGTCTTACAGGGAGAGGCTCTGAGCAAGTACCATAGAGTTACTGCTTAGTAAGTGACAATAACTGTCATTGCCAAGTCAAGGTCAGATCTGATATCTATGCTTACTGCTTAGAGCTGGTATGCCAGCTGACTCCGAGTCTTCTCTTTGTGTGGGCATATGTGTGCATGCTTGTGTGTGTCCAGGTATGTTCTCAAGTGCCATTTTTTCAGGCTCACTCCATCTTGGATTCTTTGAGGCAGGTTCTCTCATAGGCCTTGGACTTACTGAGTAGGCTCGGCTGGGGAGCCAGTGAGCCCCAGAGATCCGCCAGGGATCTGCCCGTCTCTAACCCCCTAACTCTGATTATAAGCATGCACCACCACACCTGCTTTTTTTTGTTTTTAATGTGGGTTCTGGGGATAAACTTGGCCTATGATTGCATGACAAGCACTTTACTGAGTGAATCATCTCCTGAGCCCTCAGCCTTGTCTCTTTATCTCAACCTTCGCCCTAGGAAGGACAGGAACACAATGGTTATGCAGTCTGGTCTGTAGTCACTAGTTTGGGTTAATCACTTTCTGGGGTAGGAGGTGCCAGAAATCAAACCCAGGCCCTACAAAATCTGTACCACCCAGCTACATGCTTCGCCTTGTTTGATGATGGTGTAGCTGCAGAACTGTGTAGAGTTCCGAAGTATTAAAGTGGCACAGACTGCCTGGCATGAGGGGGCAAGGGATAAATGCAATCTTGTCATTCTGGTCCCCACAGAGCACCACTGCTGGGCATTCATCATTTCAATATTTTCTTAGAGGCCACCAGATGTTCATGAGCTCTGGACGGTCAGGAAGATCTGGAGTGTTAGATGACAGGGCTGTTAGTGAGGCCATCACATCGAATGTGGGGTCGCAACCTTCACTGGTGTTCAGAGCAACCCTGAGGGCTGGTGCTAACTTAGCATTGTGGTCCTGAGGTAGGTATCAGACTCTTCTGCAGCAGGCAAATCATGAGCAGTCATCATTCTGGAAAGGTTGGGAGGGATGAAGGATGGTGCCACCCTCCAAGGGCACATGTCACCAGGCCTGCAGAGACAAAGCAACTCTTCTTGGTGATAGTGATATGTGAGCCCATCCACATAGCGATTCCCTCATCTGGTCTCTTGGGGGTGGGGACTCTGACTCAGCCGTAAGCCTTAGAAAGTGGCCAGAGGATAGGCAGAACCTGACCCCAGAGCGGTCACCGACTTAATGTAGATCTAAGAAGCACAGAATCAGAAAGACCTGGGCTCCCATCTCAGCTTTCATTTGGTAGCTTCCACCTTTCAGCCAATCATTTAGCCTTAGCCTAAGTTCTTAGCTTATAAAGAAGGGCTGCTATTTTCTTCTGTAGATTGAAACGAAGTTGCATTGGTGAAGCCTGATGCGGAAACGTTTTTTTCTAACCACCAAGTACTAGGTGCTGAGTACTACATGAAACACTTCATATGCACCATCTGATTCAACCCGGTCACCTCGATTTTGTACCCAAATACAGGTGAGGAAAATGAGGCTAGACCATAGTCACTGGTCCAACCTCATGGTGCTGCTAAGTGCCTGGGCGGGGACTTGAACCCAGTTCTGTGTCTTCTAGAAACACTATCCCCTAACAGAGGTAATGCAGACAGGGAATCGCAGCCATCATTAGTTAGTGTGATTGTTAGTGGATATAATTATTATGTTACATCTGATTGGCTGGTCTCTGCTTATAATTTCTTAGACAGAGCAACCAAGAACTGAGCTGTCCGTGCAAGGGCATGTTCCCCAGGAGTAGGAAAGGCAGGCAGCCAGGCTTGAGCAGTGTCCCTTCAGAAGCTTGGCCTCTCTGAGCTGTGGCGGTAAAGGTCTGCGTTGGCCTTGCCACATGGCTGGGAGGATTCCTGTGACCCTGTCTCCTGGCATCCTTGGTACCTACCCCAGACCACTAGTCCTTCCATCTCATCCAGGGCACCTTCTGGAGGCTTCCTGTGTAAGGAGGCACAAAAGCCCTCTGCTGAACCCTGATGGTGGCTGTGACTATAGAGCCAGGACCCAAAGAGGGAGAGGACCCATTTATAAAGACCAGCGAGCAAAGACATGCCACCTGAGATCCCAGCACAACCCCCTCCCGAGCTCTGCCAGCATGAGTCATACCACGGCCATTGCAACACAGCTGACAGAAACTCTCCAGCCTCATACGAGGTGAGTTAGCCAGCTACAGAGAGAAGTGTGCCATCCCTCGGACTGCAGCGGGCCTGCAGCTCCCATCAACTGTCACCTCTGTGAGCGACCGCTGGCAGAGCTGGTCCACCGCTAACTCTGCCGCCGCCTTCAACTACAGTGGGCTATTTGCACCCCTGTTCCCTCATCTCGGGGGATGATAACGAAGTGCCTGGCCCCCTTTTGGTAATGACATGATGCATATGAAGGTTTGGCATGATACCTGGTCTATGCAACATGCAGAGCCCCTACTGGGAGCCAGACACTGAAGCCAGCCCTGGAAAGTGACCAAGACACTGCTCCCATGGAGCTCACCTTCCAGAGGAAGGGAGGATAGATGGACTAGATGAGAAGACTACGAGAAAGTCCCAAGGGCTTTGCAGAGAACAGAAAAAAGTGGTGTGAAATCCAGGGATGGATGTCTACTTTCACAGGTATGACTGGAGAGGGCTACTCCACAGAGCTGGCTGCATTAGCAGTCACTATGGTTCTTTGCT
>CABHPR010137856.1:0-13544 GCA_902168415.1 Peromyscus melanophrys
TTTGGTTTGGTTTGATTTTCTTTTTTTAATTTTTGTTTGGTGGACCACTGTGGAGGGGAGGGAAGGATATGGAGGGACTGGAAGTGAGTGGTATTGGGGTGCAAGATGTGAAATTCCCAAAGATTCAATTGAAAAATGATGTTAAAGAAAAGTGCCTGTCCTGGAAGCCGTCAGTGGAAGAGTCCTCACCTAGCTCCACTACGGACTACATGATGTTCTAAGGCTCATGGTCTGATGAGGAGGATAAGCAGGACTGAGCCATCCCTAGATGGCAGTGGGGAACAGGCTGGAGACCAGAGAGAAACAGAAACCAGCAGATACAAATACCACAGCCCAGCAAGAAAGATAACTGTCATGTCCCGAAGAAGGTGGATAAGTTCAGGTCAGCCAAGATGCTGGCGTGTCTGCTGGAAGCCTCTCGGGCATGCTCCATTTACAGGTCCTCTTAAGGGCAGCATCCTCGGGACACAGAAGCCCTGTTAAGTTCCCTCCTTGGGAAAGTGTCAGCTCTGACACTGGGGTGATGCAAGGGTGGACCTGGTGCTCTAGGAGTCCTGCTCTGGAGTAGTGAGGCAGCTTGGTAAGGGAAGTCTTAGTGGAGACAGGAAGCTCAAGGTCCAAGGTTAAGAGTTAAATCTTGCTGAAGGTATGTGAACACTTGTCTTGGGTGTGGTGCTCCCCAGGGGGAGGAACCCTGGAAAATCTGTGGCACTCTCAAGTCCTCCAGGTCCAAGTTCTGATGCTTTCCTTCCACGGCCAGCAGTGGGCACAGGTGCACCTGATGGGGCAAGAGGCTCCCAGACAGACAAGCATGGACAGCTGTGTGAGCCTTCCTTCTGCAAACCAAGTTAGACACAAATCAAGGAGCCAAGCCTGGTAGGGCAGGCTCATGACCTCTGCCACATTGAAAGTTCAGCCTATTCTACCGAGTGAGTTTAAGGTCAGCCGGAGCAACTCAGACGGTCTCAAAATACAAAGTAAAATGAGGGCTGGAGACGGATGTCACTGGGTGCTGCAGAGCACTTGCCTAATGTGTGAGGCCCTGAGTTCAGGCCCTGGTACTATATAAATAAAGAACTGTATAAGCCTAAGTATTACCTGAAGGTGATAATATATACAGCATTTTTCAAAAATATATGTTATAAAAAGGTTGAACTCTTCTGTGTTTTAGAAACCTAAGCAGATCATTAGAATTACTAAGTCAAACTCGGCAGCACTTGCAGAAGCAACCCACATATGGAAGTCGGTGCGGCAGCGACTAGACAAGATGAACGGCTGCCTAGTCACAGAACAGTCGAGGCTGCAGAAGAAAAGCAAAGGCTTTCTATAAGATCAGAGTCATCATTTCAGGTTCCCAGGTAGAATACTGAGCTAAGACTAGTCAAGGCACTCTAGAAACGAGAGTTAGAGAATGGAATAGACCTGCCCTGTGAGTCATAAAGGAAAAGTCAACTTGGATAATTAACTAAAGATTCATATCAATGCCTACAGCAGAATAGAAGGGGTCTTAAACACTGTAAATGAGGTTTCAAGTGGTGTATGGGGAACAAAGCTGAAGAGAAGCTCTCCCAGTGAGTGAAGTCAGACTGCCCCATCCCACCCACCCGCCACCCCCCAACCCCACACCCACCCCCGCACAGGCTACCATGCTAGCACATTATCATTCTTCAAATGGAAAAAGCCTAAAGGAAAATTACAGACAAATTACAACAGGGGCCTCAAAGCGGGGCTACAGATGAACCATGACAGAATCCCTAGTTTGTGCCCCCCCATTCTTTTTATCTTATAAAGAAAGCATGCTTTTATTTACCGGGTATCATGTTTTGTTTAAGAACGCATGCTTTTAGACCTATTATGGAATGAACAGAAAACTTGTGGGGACAAGAATTTCTGAGTGCTCACATGAACAACAAACTGGAAAACAGAGCCAAATTAAATTCCTGATTTTCAATAAAAAGTGACGTAGAGTAAAGTAGTATGGAGCATAGTGTGACATCACCCCATGCAGAGCTACTGTTTCTCCACCACATATGCTGCAAGCTAGAAATGCCCCACACACACACACTTTATAGCTCCGAAGACCGGTCAACACTAATAACTGATTAAACAAAGAAAAACTTGAGTTCCCAAGTGTCTGGGCTCTGTCTTTATTTTGTTAGATGCCATGCATAGCATTAAAGTTCTCCCTAGGTCCCCATTTTTATATCTGAGATGGGACTCTCACTATGCAGATTTACCTAGAACTACGAAAGGGGGTTTGAGACAGGGTTTCTCTGTGTAGTTTTGGTGCCTGTCCTGGATCTTGCTGTATAGACCAGCCTGGCCTCAAACTCACAGAGATCTGCCTGCCTCTGCCTCCTGAGTGCTGGGATTAAAGGCGTGCACCACCGCTGCCCGGCACAGCCAGCCATTATTATGATACATATTTGGCAATTTCCATTTTTTGAAATGACTTGTCCTCCATATGGGGAGCCTGTGTGTGAATGCCTTATAGTCAGGGATCCAATTTGGTATACAACTAAATTAACTTTTTTTGCAAATGCAGACGACATCCGCAAAATCCTATCCTATACCCATAAAAACACACCAATGCTTCCAGCCACTGGCAGGCAACAGAGACTCAGTCACCAATGCATCCCAGTATAAACAGGAGCCATACCAATGCTCAGCATATCATGCCAAGCCAGTCTTAGCCTACAGCCTACACTCCCCTGTGGGGGTACTGTGTTCCCCAAAATATTGTGCACCTTAATAAACTTATCTGGGGTCAGAGACGGAACAGCCACAATATGAAACAGAGGTTAGGCAGTGGTAGCACACGCCTTTAATCCTAGCATTCCAGAGGCAGAAATCCATGTGTTCAAGATACACCCAAGCATGGTGACTCACGCCTTTAATCTCAGAAAGCCACACCTTTAATCCCAGGGAGTGGTGGTAGAAAGCAGAAAGGTATATAAGGCGTGAGGACCAGAAACTAGAGGCCTTTGGCCTGGAGAGGCCTTTGGCCTGGAGAATCCTTTGGCCTGGAGAAGCATGTGGCTGGTTAAGCTTTCAGGCTTCTAGCAGCAGTTCAGCTGAGAGTCATTTGGATATGAGGACATAGAGGCTTCCAGTCTGAGGAAGCAAGACCAGATGAGGATCCAGTGAGGTGAGATAGCTGTGGCTTATTCTGTCTCTCTGACCTTCCAGTGTTCACCCCAATACCTGGCCTCAGGTTTGATTTTATTAATAAGAATTTTTAAGATTCATGCTACACTCCCCTGGCCACCCTTCCCTTACCAAGAGAAGGCTAGACAATCAACAGTGATACTAATACCCATCAAATGTAAGACACACCTCACACAAATATGTGGGTAATAGGAGGCTGAGCCCATAACCAACTGAGTTGCCCCAGATGCCACAATGGTAGATAAACCATAGGCTTGTTTCACTGCACTATCACAGGCTCTGGTTCCTACCACTTAGAATTGCACAGCCCCATGACTTTACCTTGATGGGAACACAGAGAATACAGGGGGCAAGGGCAGCCCCAGGGTCCTGAGACAGAATCCAACAGCCTCACTTAGCTCAAGGTTTCATCCATCTAACCCCAGACAGTATTTGCTGTATTCAATTTTGGTTGGAAATTCCAGTGGGATTTTATTGAGCAGAAGAACACCACTCTAACAATTCACCCTCATAAACTCCATTAGAGCCAGCCCACCACAGTATACAGTTTCTCCAACAGCACCTTGCTTTCGTGCCCCAGGGGTCATTCATTTGTAGGGCAGCAGCACAGTGTGTATGAGGTTCACCACACAATGGTGAACAGCAACACAGATACCATGTCCATGGAAATAGCCACATGCAAGGGCTATTCTGGGACTTTGCACAGCACCTTTGTGCACTTCAGGGAGCATGGTTTCAAAGGATGAGTGCTGCCATTTGCTAATTAGCGCGTACCAGCTGACACAGCTTACTATATTTTGCCCTAAGATTTAAAAAAAAAAGATTTATTGTTGATACTGCTATTTTAATTATATGTAGGGGTGTGTGTGTGTGTGTGTGTGTGTGTGTGTGTGTGTGTGTGTGTATCTACATATAAGTATATATACACAAGTGCAGGTGCTTTTGTAGATGGGAGGCATCGTATCCCCTGGAGCTAAAGTTACAGATGGTTGTGAGCTGCCTGACATGGGTGGGAACTTGGGTTCTCCAGAAGAGCAACAGGTGCTCTTAACCACTGAACCATCCAGTCTCAGCCCTAAGTTTTACCAATAGCTAGGAATGTGTTTTGAAGGGCCTCAGACTCAAATAAGAACCTTTTATCATATTCTCCTGGCTCTTCCCTACTAAGTAGGTCATATAGTTAAGACAGGCTTTGAAATTCTGCCTTGTGTTGCGGATGGTGGTTTACATCTATAAAACCAGGAGATAGAGTCAGAAGGAATGTCATAAATTAGGGACCAGCCTGGGCTATACAATGAGTTGCAAGTCAGCCTGGTTACAAGGTGAGACCCTATCTCGACCCCCACCCCAACAAAAAATTCACCACCATCATCGCCACTGAAAACAGATCCTGGCTTGTGACCTATACAATTATAAGTCTCCAAAATGTTTTAGCACTGGCTTTAAACTTGGGCATCAGAATAACCTACAGTGTATACTGTAACGTAACATGGAAGTAGGTTAATACATAAATAAGTCTATAATGGCCCCTGAATATTGGCCCTGATGTTATGTACTTCTTTAAAAGCTGAGGCTCTTAGCTTAAAATCAGTTGCTGCAAACCAAAATGTTCATACAACCTTTTGAATTAACTACAGCCCAAACAAACATATTTTCTATTTATTTAGTGTATGCTAATCTGCTAACAACAGTGTAGATGAATCTCTAAACAGTCTTATTAAATAAGAAACACAGAGCCAAATACAGAGTTAATAGCCAAAGAGATCAGAGCAATAGCCACGACTAGCCTTAGTTTACCCCCAGCAGTAGCTTCCCCAGAGAGAGAGACCTCTTCCTGCCTAACCTGAGCTTTTGTTGCTTTCCTGATCTACCTTCTCATTGGCTCTAAGCCCAGCCACATGACTTCCTCATCACTGCCTGTCTATACAGACCTCCAGGTCTCTATGGTTGGTACTGGGATTAAAGGCTCCTGTTGGGCTGGAGAGATGGCTCAGCCGTTAAAGGCTAGGCTCACAACCAAAAATATAAGAGTTCGGTTCCCAGCACCCACGGCTGTCTCTCCAGCCACCTTTTTTGTCTTACACTGCACCGCCAACACTCGTAAGTGGGGAAGAAAGGAAGGTAGAAAGTTAAAGTTAAGGAAAAAATAAATAAATTTTAAAAAAAAGGAACTCCTACGTCTAGTCTCTGAAACTCTTCCTCATTTAGTCTTAAAAAAAAAAAAAGGGGGGGGGGCTGGAGAGATGGCTCAGAGGTTAAGAGCACTGCTTGCCCTTCCAAAGGTCCTGAGTTCAATTCCCAGCAACCACATGGTGGCTCACAACCATCTGTAATGAGATCTGGGGCCCTCTTCTGGCCTGCAGAGATACGTGCAGACAGAACACTGTATACATAATAAATAAATAAATCTTTAGGGGGGGAAAAAAAAAGGCTCCTGTTACCACGTTTGGCTGTGTCCTTGACCACATAGAGACTCTGCCTGCCATGTGATCAGATTAAGGGCGTGTGCTACCACCACCTGACTCTGCTTATGTCTCGCTTTGACCTCTGACCCCCAGGCAACTTTATTTATTAACATACAAATAAAATCACATTTCAGCACAAATAAAATATCACCATACAACAGATAAACCTTGGGCTATAACAAGCCAAGCTGCTGCTGCTCTTCCAAACTCTCTGATCTGGGGACTCATATGCCTGGCTAAACTGTGGTTTCCTATGTGACCGTCCCAAACCTCAGGATCTCAAAATATGTTTTCAAAAAGAGTCGTTAAGGAAGTAATTAAATTGAAGCCGGGCGGTGGTGGCGCACGCCTTTAATCCCAGCACTCCGGAGGCAGAGCCAGGCGGATCTCTGTGAGTTCGAGGCCAGCCTGGGCTACCAAGTGAGTTCCAGGAAAGGCGCAAAGCTACACAGAGAAACCCTGTCTCAAAAAACCATTTCAGCCAGGCGGCAGTGGCGGAAGTAATTAAATTGAAATAAGGTTTTTTGTTTGTTTGTTTGTTTTTGTTTTTTCGAGACAGAGTTTCTCTGTGTAGTTTTGGTGTCTGTCCTGGATCTTGCACTGTAGCCCAGGCTGGCCTCGAACTCACAGAGATCCACCTGGCTCTGCCTCCCGAGTGCAGGGATTAAAGGCGTGCGCCACTGCCGCCTGGCTGAAATAAAGTTTTAAGCGTGGACTCTAATTCAGTATGGCCTGGGTCTCTATAAGAGGAAATTGAGACACACACACACACACACACACACACACATATACACACACACACACACATATACACACACACACACACACACACACACACACACACACACACTCACACACATGAGTGAAGCTATAAGGACACTGGGAGGAGAGAGGCCTTAGGAGAAACCCACCACACCCACACCTTGACCTTAAGCCTCCGTCCCCCACTACAGTGAAGGGATACAGTTATTAAGCTCCTTGGCCTGTGACTTTGTTATGGTACCCTGAGTTAATATGTGCTCCAGTCCTGCTGCAGAAAAGCATTCCATAAGAACACGACCCTCCCTGCTGCCCCTTTCCTCCAGTTTCTGGCCTATTTCTCATGGGGGGGGTGGACCCCCACTTTGAGGGAATTCTCTCCTTGGCAACCTATCAAAGTGCCACTTACATCTTGTATTCTATCACATCTGGTCCTATCTTTTCCTCGATCTACCTCAAAACCCTCACCCTCAGATTACATTTATGTTTATATTTACATACACCTATATCATATTCAACCACGTTTTGGATGACTGACACATTGTCATTCCTGGCAATTGAGACATATAGCAGCAGGCATCATAGCTGAAAACTAAAAGTCATGATGGCTGTATGCTGAGGCTCTCCACAAAGCCACAGATTCCTAAGAACAGACAAGCTGTAAACATCTAAGTTTGTGACAAGCATGTCATTACACATGAGAGCCTACAGGGCTATAGGCTGTACTGATCGGTTTCCATAGATATCACAGGAAGATATTACAACAATCTTCCCAATTAATAAACTACTATTTCAAGGAGCTGGGAAGGAGCTTAGCCAGCAAAGTGCTTGCCATGCAAGCATGTGGAATTGAGTTTTATCCCCAGCAGACAGCTTTGATTGTGTGTGGGAGCACACACCTGTAATCCAGAGTTGGGGAGGTGCAGGTGGGGTATCACTGAGGCTTGCTAGCCAGATAGTCCAGCCAAAAGAATGAACTCCAGGTTCAGCAAGAGGCCCTGTCTCAAAAATTAAGATGAATTAATTTTTGTTTTACACCTGAAGAGAATTCCATCATGTATATGTACAACATTTTCATTGTCCATTCATCATTTTAAGGACATAAAGGTTGTATTTTCTAGCTACTATAA
The DNA here is from genome assembly GCA_902168415.1 of Peromyscus melanophrys. Classification (NCBI taxonomy): domain Eukaryota; kingdom Metazoa; phylum Chordata; class Mammalia; order Rodentia; family Cricetidae; genus Peromyscus; species Peromyscus melanophrys. The sequence goes on from CABHPR010137856.1 coordinate 7,523, forward strand.
ACAGTATCAATGAACATGGCTGAGCAAGTATCTGTGGAGTAGGATGTTGAGTCTCAGGCACCTGGGAAGGAGTGGTAGAGTTGGGTCACATGGTAGATTTATTTTTTAGCTTTCTGTTCATTTCCAACACTAATTTCCCTAGTGGCTGCCCAGTTTGCAATCCCCCCAACAGTAAATGAGGATTCCCTTTTCCCACATCCTCGCCAACGTTTGTTGTCAGCTGTTTTCTTGACATTAGCCATGCTGACTGGGGCAAAATGAAATGTCAAAGTAATTTTAATTTACATTTTCCTAATTGCTAAGTATACTGAACACCTCTAGATATTTTCAGGTAAATGAATAGAACCAGAACATACAATTCTGAGGTGACCCTGACCCAAAAAGACAATCTCTGTGTGTTCTCAATGTGGATCCTAGCTTCAAACCTTTGGAGTCTATCACCTGGAGTAACAGTGAACATCAGGAAAGCAAAGGGACCTTGGCGGAGCGCTAGCAAGGGGAAGAGCGGGACATGGTGCAAAGAAGGGGAGACTACAGGAGGGACTTACCTGGGAGGGGAGAGAGACACAAAGGGAGAGGGAGGAAGGTGGGATAAATAATTCTAAGGATGTCTGAAAAACTGGTAAGGAATCATATTATTTCATGTCTACTTAAAATTACACACACACATGCTGGGCAGTGGTGGCACACACCTTTAATCCCAGCACTTGGGAGGCAGAGCCAGGCGGATCTCTGTGAGTTCGAGGCCAGCCTGGTCTACAGAGCGAGATCCAAGACAGGCACCAAAACTATACTGAGAACTCTGTCTTGAAAAAATAAAAAAATAAAATAAAAATTACACACACACAGGCCTCCTTGTGCTTACCACAGGCTATGTTCTTACACTATATAAAAAGAGGAAGTAGAAAGAGGAGGTGTGTGAGAGTATATATAAGTATGCGTGTGAGTGTATGTCTGTGTGAGTGTGTGTGTAAGTGTATGAGTGTGTATGTGCATGTTAGTGTTTGTAAGTGACTATGTGTGTATATGAATGTGTGTGTGTGTGTGCTTGGGTGTGTAGATGATTGTGTGTGTGTGTGTGTGTGTGTGTGTGTGTGTGTGTGTGTGTGTGTAATTTAAATGAAGTTACACCAGTTGGGATGACAATGTTTTCTAAGAGCCACAGACTACAACCAGGCATGAGAAACCTCCTGTGGAGTTACTGGAGTCCAAGAGAATCCCCAAACAATAGAAGCTATTTCCATTACTCTTGGTTGCCCCCTAGAAATTAAAGGTAAGTCTCTATTGCTGAAGACACCACACATGTTAGACAAAAGACTTGGAGGAACCAAGCTGGAACCAACCTGAAAGCCTCTTCTTCCCAAGGACCAGCTCTTACAGTACCAGAAGGAGGGAGCTATGTGAGCAACCAACGGGAGAAAAGCAAAAGTACTCCTACTGTCTGTAACACCTGTTACCAAACCAGTGACCAGAATGGCAAGACATCCCAAAAGATGAAACAGTTGTACTTACATCCTGAGGTAACCAACAGCCATCCAATTGGACTGAAGGCCCAGTCAATGGAGGGAATTCATGTCCATTACCCATGCCGGTGAGGCCATAGGCCCTAAAGAGAACCAACTGCTGCCACCTCACTAAGCCAGTATAATTTCTAACTGCATTCCAAATATTTACCCTATACCCACAGGTAAGTGTGGCACTTACTCTCACCAAATAAGTGTCTTTCTGCAGCAGATGGAGACCATTACATGGTCTGGCTACAAATGGCCAGGATGCCAGACCAACTGAATGGGTTGACCACTGATACATCTACAACACAATCACTACACCTAAGCCTCAAGGAACATGCAAAGTGGGGGTGGATGGAGGGATTTGAAGAGCCAGAGAACCAGGATGGGGTCTCTGTTGCTGGACAATGCTTTCTACATATGACAAGGAAGCTGCACCCAAGAAGTCTCCATAAAATGGTTGCCTAAACAAGGCCTTAACAATGACAGTACCAATATACATGCCAACATGCATGGCATGGGTGACTTCTCATGGCTCTTCACCCCTAGAAGAGCTACAGGAAACTGATGGTCGCTTTGAGAGGGAGAATCAGTCTTCTCCATGGGCCAGCCCACTGGTAGGTTAGCCAGTCCCAAGAGGTCAGCCTTAAACACATATGAGTAATATTAAATATCTCAGCAGATCGTCATTATAAACTTTATACATACATATGTAAACATAAAATATATGTGCATATGCATAATTAAAGAAAAAGAAGCCATACCACTGAGTGTGATGGCACAAACCTTAAGTCTCAGCACTCAGGAGAATTCAGAGGCTGCTGGGTCTTTGTGAACTTGAAGCCAGCCTGGTCTACATGGTGAGTTCCAGGACAGAGCCAGTGTTACATAGAGAGACCCTGTCTCAATATGTATTTCTTCTGCCACGTTCCCCGAGGCTTCAGTGAAGAGACAGTGTTGTATGTTTATCAAGTGGGACAGGAAGAAGGAGTGGGTGGGACCTCGAGGTACTGGAGGAAGGATAGGGAAGGGAAAATGATGAAAATATAGTACTCAAATACGAAATTCTAAAAATAAAAGGAGGAACAATCAGGAAGACACTCAAGGTGGACCTCTGCCTCTACTCACAGGCACACACTCTCACACACACACACACAAACATGCCCCCCACACACATTCTCATTCCTTCTCTCTCTCTCTCTCTCTCTCTCTCTCTCTCTCTCTCTCTCTCTCTCAAACACACACACACACACACACACACACACACACAGAGTTATTCCCAGTTCATAGTTGGAAAATCTAAGTTACTATCTATAAATATTTGTTAAACAAATATTAGGCAACTTGCCTCTTATCAAATGGAAATGTTTAGCACGATTTGATTGGGACTCCAGATCTATTCGACAGCAGAAGCTAAACAAGTAAGACATGCAGTTCAGTTTGGGCTTTTGAAAGCGGGATTATGTTTGCTTGGCAAACCACGTAATGAGAAGCTGACAAGGATGTACCACACTTTCAGAGTCTCTCTAAACAAGAAGGTGGGAGATAGCCATGCTACATGCAAACATATGTCCAAGCCCTGAACATTTACCTTGTATGGATTCTGACTATTGTGGTGATATTTTATTTGTGCTCTAACAAGTAAATCTTGCCTGGGGATCAAAGGAAAAAGCCAGCCACTCTATTAAACATAGAGGCCAGACAGTGGTAGCACACGCCTTTAATCCTAGCATTCCAGAGGCACAGATTCATTCAGATCTCGGTGAGTTCAAGGTCACACTGAAAACAGAGCCAGGTGTGGTGGCACATGCCTTTAACCCTAGCACTAGTTAACCATAGAGGTCTAGAGGTCTGTACAGACAGGAAGTGATGTAGCTGGGCAGAGAGAGAAAGTAAGATGGCAGGGCACAGAAAGGTATATAAGGTGTGAGTATACAGGAAGTAGCTCTCTTGGGCTGAGGTAAGAACTTGTGGCCGTGGCTTGTTCTATTCCTCTGATCTTTCAGCTTTCACCCCAATATCTGGCTCCAGGTTTTTTATTAGTAAAGATCATTTAGCAATTCATGTTACAGACTGTTGTGTCTTTTCTCTGGTACTCTACAAAAACATTTCAAAACAGAGCCATGGAGCCTTAGTGGCAAAGAACTTAAAGCCTGGAAGTTATTTGGTCCAGTCTCACATTACAGCCTTGGAAAAACAAACTGGATAAGAACTTGCTGAAATAATGAGATTAGCAAGAGAGACAGGAAGGGACCCGGCTCTGCTACAGTGGCAGGAATAACTGTGAGAGGACAAGGACTGCAGTAAGGGCTGTGGCCACCGGAGAGGAACGTCTGCAGTGTGACTTACACATGGACTCTTAATCATCGCGACGGTCGCTGTCGTCTTCGTTTCCGAGCGGTGTCACCTGGGCAACATACGCCACATCTGTATTTGAATTGATTCCTCTTACAGACCCGCAGTTACATCTTTTCCCACTATTGCATTATTTCCATCTTAATTTTGGCATCAACTGTTACTTATTCACATTACTGAAGCTATAGACACGTCATTAAAATGATGTCAAATGAGAAGAGAACAAGAACCAGGCAAATGTAACATGTATTTTATGATAAGCATCAGAAAGAACTAAAAATAGCTCAGCTTTATTTTTGTCTCAAGGAAAGCTTGTAAAAAAAATAAGGTGCACATTGCATGTCACCACTCTGAGCTGTAAAGACACAGAATCACCTGGAAAAGTCAACGAGTGTTCTCTTTTGTGGGAGAAATCAGGGGTTCTTTCGAAGACGTCCCATTCACATCCTCAGGTCAAGTCTTATTTTTGGCTTCTTGTTTCTTTTTTACTGCTTTCTTTGATTATATGGAGACAATGGAGACTCGGTGGTTCTGGATTTGAAGCTTTCAGATGAATCCTTCACCTGCAGTGGCAACCGTCACCACAGTTGCCTCTGAGGAAAATAACCAGTCGTCTTCTGGAGCTTCACCAGGAACTTCTTCAGCGCTGCTTTCTCTTTGTCAATCTCCCTGAAGCGAACTGTTAGGGCTTTCTGGAGTTTCTGGATGTGAAGCTTGGTTCTCTTTTCCTCTCCGAGGTTGTTCACAAGGGCCTTCCGCAGGTTCGAGGGGTCGCCTCCAGTTTTGATGTTCGTTTTTCTCACAATGCCACCCATTCCACTCAGTTTGTGACTGTGGCCGAGGAGGCTCGAGGAGGCTCGAGGCAGGGCAGGGCAGCTGCCTGTAAATGTCTCTGTAAAGTGATTCTTCTATGGTTTGGAATACAGAACCAGAGTGGCATGGAAACGGAGCCTCACGGAATCCTGGAGCTGAGTGACATCAGGGACACCCCAGCCCCAGACTCTAAGATTCAGTGCTCAGGAGACGGTTTTGAGCTAGGAGATTCACCATTCTTACTCTAGGAACATAGATGAGTATATCTGAATGCCACTTTGTGTTCGGACTTGATGCCACATGGTAAGTGCCTTAGGTGGTCATAATCAGGGCCAGAATGTTTATGTTTATGGGGAGAAAAATTAGAAGGCTGATTCAATAACTGGGTTAGTTTCAAAAGTGATTCATTCTCATATGTGTATTTATACATACACATTTATATATATAATATCTATAATCATACTATATATATTTATGTTTAATATATTATATTATTTTACATATTATATTATGATATTTATATGTACAATATATATTCCAAAACAAAAATATATCTTTATTACAATATATATTTCTGTTACAGAAAGAGCTAAAATGAAGACAGTAGCAAGGGTATATGTACGCTGATACACGGGACTGGGATTGGAGAGATGATATGAACCTGTGATTTTTCTGAATCAGTATGAATTCATGGTTGTATCTGTCAGTCAGTACAAAACCACAGTTCTACTGTCAGCAGCAGCAGGGACGGATCACCACTCTAAGACTGTCACCCACGGTCACCCACGGCAGCCCAAGGGGCTCTTCTAATCTCCTAGAGACTTCAATTTCAGCAGAGTCAGGTCCTTCACTACCAAGCAGAATCTCAGTGTGACCAACCGAGTGTGACTAATCTCAGTGTGACCAATCTCAGAATCAACCAGTGTGAGCAACTGCAGTTTATTAAAAGACATTTGAAACACAGATTTTTATGAATGAGTAAAAATCTTGGAAAGAAAGTAAGCCACACTAGAGACCATGAATGTGCTTTTCAAAGAAGAAACACATTGAAATGTCTTGACAGTAAACACACATGCTGTTTTGGTGGGCCTCAACTGACATCTGAAAGGGTTGCTAGGAAGTCTCCACACACTTTAAAAATTGCTTAAAATAGGGTTGAAGAGATGGCTCAGAGGTTAAGAGCACTGGCTGCTATCCCAGAGGTCCTGAGTTCAATTCCCAGCAACCACATGGTGTTGCTCACAACCATCTGTAATGAGATCTGTTGCCCTCTTCTGACCTGCAGGCATACATGCAGGCAGAACACTGTATACATAATAAATGAATAAATCTTTAAAAAAAAAAAA
>CABHPR010137857.1:9701-38834 GCA_902168415.1 Peromyscus melanophrys
GTGTGTGTGTGTGTGTGTGTGTGTGTGTGTGTGTGTGTGTGTGTGTGTGTGTGTAGCAGAGGACAGCCTTGGGTGTCTGCCTTTACCTTCCAGCATATGTGAAACAGCATCTCCTGCTGTTGACTGACCTGTGAGTGTCCTCCGAGGATTCTCTTGTCTCTGCCTCGCCTCTCACCATAGGAGCTCTGGGACTGCAGACGCATACACCACAGGGGACTTTATGTAGGTGCTGGGGATCCAAGATGACGTCCCCACACTTGGACTGAGTCTTCTTTGCAGCTCCTCTATGGATCCTTTTTTTAAGGAAAATGTTTATTAGGAAAAAAAAATTCATTGAACCAGTATGTCTGACATCAACAAAACCCCAGAAATACCTTAATTACTATTTTAAGAAATGTTGAGCAGATATTAAAAATAATATGATGAAATTCATCTTTGGCAAGAATTGTTCGATTGAAAGAAACTAGAAGCAAATTATAGGAGTGACTGCCTTGGGGCAGAGGAAGATAATTTATATAGTCTTTAATACATCCTGAATTTTTTTAAATGAGTGTTATTACTTTTCAAATTGGGGTTGTAAAGTTACTCTGGAATATGAAAAATAAAACCAACATAGCCAGGAGTAGTGGTTCCTGTCTGGCCTATAATCACAACATTCAAGAAGCTGATGCAGGAGGACTGCTACAAGTTCCAGGCCAGCCTGGGCTACATAGAAATACCACTAGTAGGATGATTTCTTGCCTAACTCCACCCAACATTATTCACTGTTTTACTCAACATTTGTGGAGTGTCCGTTTGGCTGGTGCAGGAACACCTAGTCCAAGACTGTTCGCCTCAGGACCGATCAAGTCACGGCGGAGGGGAGGGGGTGGACAAGTAAGTCACCAGTGTAGTTCAGCCGTTTATTTCATCTGTGCCGCTCGGCATGTCTTTGCTTTGCTGTGTTCCCTTTTATTATAACTACATTAACCTTGTTATAAATTACCTTGATAAATATAACCATAATCATATAATAAATTATATATATAAATTAATCATGTTTATATAAAAATTAGTCTTATAATAAATTATGTTGATCTCTCCTCTCTCTCTCTCTCTCTCTCTCTCTCTCTCTCTCTCTCTCTCTCTCTCTCTCTCTCTCTCTGTTCATAACATGCCTGTAGAGGTCAGAAGACAGCCTATGGGAGTCAGTTTGTTCCTTCCACCGTGTGGGTCTCTGCACTCATGTGGTCAGGCTTGGTGGCAAGTGCCTTTACCCACTGAACCATCTTGCCAGGGCTTTACTGTTTTAGGATGTACTATTTTGCTTACAAAAATGTTTTACTGCCAAGCAATGCCCCGTGTTATGTCAGAAGCACCCCCTGCTGTTTACTGGAGGTCTCGAGTGCATCCTTTTTCTTATGCATGATTTAATTAATACTGTATTGTCCATCTTGGCCGTAGAAGTGACAGTCTATGCCGCAGACATACACATATGTACAACACAGGCTAGATGTGAGGTAGGCTGGACCATATTGGTTCTGTGGTGTTCTTGTGATGGTGGGATTGCCTAATGGCACATGTTTCAGAACACATGCCCCATCGTGGAACAACTTATGACTGTGTTCAAAGTATCCTAGTTGGGAGTTCTATGTGGAATCTCACATGAATGTGTTGCGCAGTGCTTTCTACCCGGAAAAATAACAGGTCTGTAAGCATCAAGTCCCATTGCCCTCTATGTCCCCACCCTCCTACACAGAAGGCATACAGAGTATAAATCACATTTCTAAACCTGAGTGGGGTGTGTGGTAGATCACTCCATTGCCTGTGGGGCTCTGCTGATCCTGAGTGAGTTCTCAGTATTCATGATATACGTCATGTGCTTAATTCCAGGATGACGTTTGTGGCTATTAATTGTTCTCCATAAATCTGCCCTTAAAGTAAAAGATTAAAGCTCCAGTGACAATTTGAATCAGGTCTAACTTGACTAATAGAACTGCTAGAGGCCATTGGGATGGCCTGGGATGGGTGCTCAAGGACTGGGCCATTTTGACAGAGTTATGCCGTAATTGCTGGACCATTGATGCACTGTATGCTATACAAAGTCGACAAGCACAGGAGGAAGAGAGATGGATGCTTGGCCAAGCCCCTCCAGCCTCAGAAGATCAGCTTTACTGTGGGGAATCTGGTTTTCTGTCACGGTTGGTAACTTGCAGGCCTGAGCACGAAGTAGGAGTTAGCTAAATGTTTCTCTAGATGAACATCAAGTAAGATTGATATGAGATAGCATGTCACACAGTGCCCAGCTGAGGAGAGGGGTCCAAAGGCACACAGTGCCCAGCTGAGGAGAGACAACCCAAAGCCTCTCTTCTGCCACAAAGACAGAACCAGGGAGGGACAGGATTCTTTCATTTTCCTATGTTGTAGAAGTGCAAGAGCTTGAGAGGGGTCTGGTGGAGAAAAAGATCACAAGAACTTAGCCAGTCTTCCTGCTATTGCTGTACAGAGCATAGACACCAAGAGACAGGTCTACTGAACCCCATCTTTCAGAGATAAGATGATGGAGGATCCAGGAGCTGGAGTCACCCATGGCAAACTGGCAAACTGGGGCTGGGATTCACTGCCAACTCCTTCCTGACTTTCAGATCCCCTCTGAAGGAGTTCCTAGAAATCAGGTTCAGTGTATGCTTTTGGTACAAGAGCTCCCAGTTCAGAGAAGAGGATGGTTCAGTCTTGCTGTTCTGGCCCCTTTGACTGCCCTCTTGTCCCTAGCCTGTGCACTTGCCTCTTTCAAATGAAAGAAGGCAGGTTCCAGGCCTTCAGGCTGTTCCTGGGAACTGATCTGGAGTGCTTCAAGCTTCATGAAAGCTTTTTTGCAGTTTTTTGTTTGTTTGTTCTTTTTTTTTTGAAGAGTCTCACTATATAGCTCTGGTTTTCCCAGAACTCACAGAGATCTGCCTCAGAGTAAAGGCTCATTACTACTGCAGCTTTTGCAGGTATCTAAATGCAACGTTGCACAGGATCTCTTAGATACAAAACAAAAAGGCTCCCCTGAGTTTCAGAATGAGAGGATTCTTCAATGTATCATGTCATCACTGCATGCAGCGCACACTCACACATACACTTACACAATTTCATCACTGTGCAAACATCCTAGAGTACCCTTACCCAGCTGAGGCAAGATAGGTCAGTCACTTGTTCTGGCCTCTTTGTGCTACCAAGAGATGCTCAGATAAAGCACTTGCTGTACAGACCCGAGGATAAGAGTTCAGGTCTCCAACACCCACATAAAAGCCAGGTAAGTATTGTGGGCCACTCATAACCCCAGCACTAACTGATGAGTTCGGGGCTCAGTGAGAGACCCTGTATCAGTTAATAAAGTGGAGAGTGATTGAGGCGGACACCTGATGTCAACCTGTGGCCTCTACATGCATGTGCCCACCCACAGGTACACCTACAAACATTCAAACACTCATATGTGCATGCATGTCACATGCGAATGCAAAAGAAAGGGTGAAGTAAATGTGAGATATACGAGTCAGTTGGTAGTTAGTATAACAGCATATTTTATGAGAGAAAGCAGGTATCCTAAAATAACACTAGGAAGTAAAAATGGTAATGCATGACCTGTAGTATAGTCTTTCATCACCATTATCAAGTATGCTGTATACATAACCGTATACACTGCAGTTTGATATGACTGGCAGAATAGTAGGTTTGCTGATACCAGCATGTCCGCAAATATGAGTGTCATACGTTGTTCCCTGCATCACTAGTTGAAAGTTTTCAGCACCACTATACTCTTACTTTTACACACATACACACACACACATACATACACACACACATGCACACATGGTCTCTTGCTGACTAAAATGCTACATGATGTGTGTTTGTACACACACACAATGCATTTAACTTTTTCTCTGTTGTTGGACCTTTGGATAGAGCTTTTTGCTTGTGTAAATATTATGATGAGCATTTTTGGGTACAGATGTTGGTTTGTATTTTGAAGCATTTTCTTGGGATAAATTTGCATGTGTAATGAATGAATTACATGATAAAAACTTTTTTTTTTTTGGCTCTTGTTTTGTGCTGCCAAATTGCTTCTCAGCAAATTTCAGTGATTTTTTTTAAAGCATTTGCTGCACATCCCTTAGTATTCCTGCAGCTCTGTTGCCTACCTCCCCTCAGGACTGTGGGCCCTCACCATTCTGGAACAAAGCCCTGCGCTTCACAGTGAGAGGGTCTCTGGACCTGCCTATGTTCTATCCAAACAATCACAATAGCAAATGAATATCTAATTCTATTCTCAATGTATTTCATATTTGGAGAATGATCCATCAGGTTCCAGCAGAACGTGTCAAAGGTGGGATGCCTTCTGTTCACTGAAAGCGTGTCCTTGGAGGAGATAGAGTGACGCTGACTTCTTCCTCTGTCTTCCATCCCAGCTATGGGCTGAACAGGCTTCCTCTGCTTCATGTCCTTACCGTGGTGTATTACCCTAGCAAAGCTCCTTCTTCTGACAGTTTCCCTTTGTCACAAGACTGCCAGTGACATCTGCCTTAGGGTGGCCTGGACTCCATGACACTTCACAAGACAGCTAGAATGACATCTGCTGCCATCCCACAGTGACACCCTCTGTTGCTCCAGTGTTACCTATAGTTTCATGACGCTGACTCTGCTTCCTCTCTCACGCGTCTGTTTCCCTCCTATGTGGCCCATGACTCCTGAGTTCTATCTGCAGCACATATAAAATGCTGGGCATTGCACTGTGCACCTATAATGCCAGCACTGGGGAGGTAGACAGAGGAACCCTGGGACTCGCTGGCAGCTCCTCTTGCTGAATCAGTGAGCTCCAAAACTAAAACTAGTTTCTCAAAAACTAAAGTGGAGAATGACTGAAGAAGACACCCAACATCACTTCTTGGCTCACACACACAAACACAGTTGTGCATGCATATGAATACACACAGGTTCACACACATGCATCCCCCCCTGACACACACACAAAAGGGAGGATGTGAACCTTCATAAGGAACATGAGAAAAAGGAGTCACATCAGTCATGATGAGAATACTGAGCCCTTTGGGGAGGAAACTCTTGCACATCCCAGAATGAAGGTAGCTAGGCCAAATCTGCAGAAACCAGCAACACACTGAAGTGATGGCTACAACTGGCCCAGTCCAGCTAGGATGATAACTGCTGCCACCCCACAGTGACTCCCTCTTGTTCCAGAGTAACGTATAGTTTCACAACTCTGTTTCTCTTTGTGCTGCTATTTCTCTCCTGCATGGTTCAAGACTTTTCACCTAAAAGTAGTGAAGGTTACTATAACAACCAACAGCAAGAACCCTGACATTCAGGTTACTTGTCTAGGCCAGTCACCTTCCTTGGAAAACAACTTGTGCAAGTTGGTCATAGTTTCTTTTGCTTTCTTCCTGTTTCCTTCTCTGTGTTTTTAAGTCCTCTATGACATGAGATTCTTGAGAACACAGTCAAGTTTCTCTGATGAGACTGGGTTCTGGGGTGCCAGTGGCTTAAACCCTTCAAGCAGATGCCTTCTATTACAGTCTTTTGGTTTCACAGCAGATCAGCCAATATACTGTGGGTAACACTTCCTGTACATGAATTTATTTACTGTCCCCAAACTAAAGTTCTCATCTAAAAAGGCTAAACATGGAGTCCTGGAAAAAAGAAGCCTCTTCCCAGGTGCTGTAACACCTAAACGTGGTTTTTAAGAACTGGGGAGAATGGGATATTTTTTTTCTCAGTATGTGGTCAAGTGATTCTGGCTCGTGGAGGAGAACCCACACTTGGGGAGGCTCAGACTGCAACATCCTTCCTGCAGTGGGGTGCTCCCTTCCCTGCTAAATGCTTCCTCACTCCCATCGGTTAAACTGTGTGGAAGACCACTTCATGGCCCATTCCTCTGGATTTGTGTCTTAGTCAGTGTTCTGCTGCTGTGAAGAGACACCATAAGTGTCTAAGTCAGAGTCTTGCTTTGAACTTGCAATCCTCCTGCCTCAACTTCCTGAGTGCTAGGATTACAGGCCTGTGCTTCCATACCAAGCTCTTTTGAGCCTTGATTTGTGTGTTCAGTGCCTTCTTGCCATTTCCACTGGGGTGTCTTACCCAGTTCACATGTCCATGCCCGAGTTTCCCATCTCCTCCCTGCTCCTAAACACACTCCCTTTCTCTGTCTTTCTCCTCTCTCCCGTTGCTACAAACACTGTTGGCTTGATAAGCCGAGCCGAAGAGGAGCAGGTTTTGAAACCACACGCTTTGATTCAGTACCAAGTTCAGCTAGTTCTACCTCTAGAAACAAACATCGCTTCCTTCTGTCTGCGGGGCGGCACTCCTGCTCAAGCTGTGTCGCTTGTCTTGATTCCTGCAGCTGTCTGTCTAGCCTTCCGCCTTTCTCTCCATTTGAATCCCTCCTATCCATTCTCTACAGAGCAGCTAGACAGCTTTTTTGCTGCTGTTTGGTGTGTGTGTGTGTGTGTGTGTGTGTGTGTGTGTGTGTGTGTGTGAGAGAGAGAGAGAGAGAGAGAGAGAGAGAGAGAGAGAGAGAGAGAACTCACTGAAACAATTGTGTGCATATTTGGAGGCCAGAGGATAATGGGTATCATTCCTCAGGCACTGCCCTGGAATTGGACCAAGTAGGCCACATTTTACCACCAAGGGATCTCCCCAGCCCTTGGAGAGATCTTTTGTTTTGTTTTGTTTTGTTTTTTCGAGACAGGGTTTCTCTGTTCCAGGTTGCCCTGGAACTCACTCTGTAGACCAGGCTGACCTCGATCTCAGAGATCCGCCTGCCTCTGCCTCCCCAGTGCTGGGATTAAAGGTGTACGCCACCACAGCCCAGCGTCTTGGAGAGATTTTTAACACTTAACTTCATGTCAGTTTCCTGCTTAAAATCTGCCACTGGTTTTCCTTTGCACTTGAATTTATACCCAGTGGTACTTCTCCATCCACCAAGTAAGCCATAGAGATCAAATTCAGGTGGCCAGGTTTGGCAGCAAGCGCCTTTTCCTGCTGAGCCATGTCACTGGCCGCTAAGCTCGTTCCTGAGCTGGATTTGTGTGTGGCTGTCCTTCCGGCACGTGATCTCTGTCTCCTCTCAGTCATCTGCTCCCAAGCTGAACCACATTTCTTCAGACGCTCCCTCCATGAAGACCACTCTTCCCAGGGAAGATGTCACCCTATCTTCAAGGAAGGGCAGCAGTCGCCCTCCCTGCTGCCCTCGGTGCTTGTCCCTCCTTGCTTTCTCACCGGATTTGACGTAATTTCCTCAGGGTACTGTTTTCACTGTCTGCACTAGAGACTTCATGGGAGCGCTGTCTCACTGCGGTATCTTTACTGTCTATTCAACATAATCGATTTGAGGAATGAACAGAATAGCTAAGGCAAAGGTCAGCCGAGGGCCCGCGAGATGCTCGCTGGGATAGGCACTTGCCACCAAGCCTGATAACTTGAATTCAATCCTACAGCCCATTGTGCAAGGACTGTTGACTCCTGAACATTGTCCTCTGGTCTCCCCACAAGTACAGTGTCATGTATTGTGTACACACATACACAAATAATAAATAAAATACAAATTAAGAAAACAAATCCTAATGAGTGGGCCTGGAAAGTTAGCTCAGTGGTCAAGATCCGTAACACGAATCTCAAAAGGTCTTATAATAAAAAAAAAAACAACCCAACAACCCAGAGCCAGTTATTGAGGTGAAAGCTGAAAGATCAGAGAAGCAGAACAGCCAGCCACTAGCTTACTTCTACGAAATCCTCAGCCTCAAGAGAGCGAGTTCCTGTTTCCTCACGCCTTATATACCTTTCTGTGTCCTGCCGTATTACTTCGTGGGATTAAAGGCGTGTGTCACCACGGTCTGGTGCTGTTTTTCTCATGTAGCCCAGTGTGGCCTTGAACTCACAGAGATCCAGATGGATCTCTGCCTCCCGAGTGATAGGATTAAAGGTGTGTCTGCCACCACTGCCTGACTTCTATGTCTAAATAGTGGCTGGCTCTGTCCTCTGATCTCCAGGTAAGCTTTATTGGTGTACACAATATATCACTACAAAGGTCCCTAGTTGCTCTTTCAGAAGACCTGGTTCAATTCCCAGTACCCACATGGTGGCTTACAACCATCTATCTGTAACTCCAGTCTCAGGGGATCTGACACCCTCTTCTGACCTCTGAGGGCACCAGGTGTGCATGTAGTACATAGACATACATGCAGACAAAATGCCCACAAACATAAAATAGTAACATAAATGAACCTAAATATTTTTTAAAATCAAAATGAGTGACGACAACAGGTGGTCACGAGAAAACAGAGGAGCCAATAGACATAAGTGGATGCTCAAACTACGTCTCATAACTTAAAAACAAATTCCATCACACCTATCAGATTGGTAACCTTTACAGGTTTGGGCCTAGACTGCGCAACAATCTGGCAAACAGGTAATGGAAGGGCTTTTAGAGATCACATGACCATCTGTCATGGTTTCTTTGGCTACAGTATATGACAGTCAATGAGTGGGCCTAGAGCTAGTAGTGAAAGCATAGTAGTGAAAGATGCCATAACAGGCTGTCAGTCTTCTCTCAGAAATCAGGCCTCAATTCCAGTTTCCTGAGAACTGAGCAAGCAGTTTCTGGGAGGGCCCTGAACAAAAGACATAGTCCTGGCAGTAGCTCCCTTTCTACACGTACTCTGACTGCTCAAGGTTCAGCAAATTGTTTACTGTCTGGGACCCCTCACCAATTTAGAGTTACGTGCATGGGTCATTGTGAACATGCTAGGCCAGCCAGCCTCCATGGCAGCTCAAGGACAAAGCCTGGGACTTGTCCAGGCCTGCCCAAAATGATAACTGTAACTCCCAACCAGTAAATTCAAAAGTTACACATCCTCACCCAATCATATGACGCAAAAGGCTTGTACCACCCTGCTTGTGGTTTTTCCCTTTAAAAACCCCTCACCCTGAGAGCTCAGGGCTGTCCTCCTCCATCCGCTGCACCGGGGTGTTGGACACGGACCAAGCCCGGGCTTGCTTGTTATCAATAAACCCCTGTGTGTTTTGCATCGGATGTTGGCTCTGTGGTGGTCTTGCTCGGCGGGGGGGGGGGGGGGTCTCTCGACATGGGCACAACAGTAACAACAGTAGTTAGACTGCACAGTGCTTTAGTATCAGTGCATTATCTGTACACTCAAACTCAGCCGGTTAATTCAGTCAAATCGGTTGCTTTGGGAATAGGGTTGCTTAGTGGTTGACTAAACATCTCCATTTCCTCCTGGAATGCTTGCGTGCACGCACAATTGCCCTTCTTTAGGCTCTGGCAGCTCCTGAGTGATTGCGTTAGCTTGGTAAATAAAACATGAACACATTTCCTTATCAGATATCATTCATAACTCATAAAACACAAAACCATGAATTTTTCATAAAATAGGGCCATTAAAATATACTGGGGCCAAAAGAAAGATTTGATAAGAGGCTCAGAACCGGTCCAGATGTGGTCATGTGTGCCTGCAAACTCAGCACTTAGAAAGTAGAGGGGGTGGGGGGAATCAAGAGTCAAGGTCATCCTCCTTGGCTCCATAGTGAATTCAAGGCCAGCCCAGGCTACAGGAGACCTTGTCTCAGAAGAAAAAAATGAACAAAAGAATAACAGCAGCCAAGGTTGGCAAAACTTCCCAGTGGGTGAAACACTTGTCTCACATGCACATGAACTGAGTTCAACCCAAGAAAACATAAAAACAAGGCAAACGGAGAGAATTAACTCTACTAAGTTGTTCTCTGACATCCACGTGCATGCCGTGGAGGGCACACCCACACACATCATGTATACACAGTAATAAGTAAAACTCACAAACCAAAACAAACAAAAAGGCCTATAGTCAATCAGTCAGGATTTCCAAATATACACTCGTACAATAACTGCAAACAAATTATGTACTAGACTGTTCACTATTGTGCTATTTGTAAAATAATAAATAATGTTATCTCACATTTTTGAGGACTTAGCATGTCTCAGAAATCATCCTAAGCATTTTATGTACAGTATCTCCTGTGCTTACCAGAGGGACTCTGAGGCAGTCACTGTCAGCATACATCCTTTGATCATGGCTGACGACTTCCGGAGGGACTCAGAACCAGCAAGTAGCAGAAGAACTGAGCAGAGCTACACGCTCTACCATCTTTCAGAAACAACCTAAATGTCCTTCAAATTAGAGGCAAGTTACATAAATATGGCATTTGAAGTTCTACCCTCCTACCATAAACCACTGTCAAAATGGACAAAATAGATGAAGCTATTGATGGGCATTGTTTGTAAACAGTGAGAAACTGTGAATCTTGGTGGAAAGGAAGCAAACAAAGTGAGTCCTCCGATCTCCCTGGCTTCCTCCTGAGCGCACCTTCTCCTGTTTGCAGCGGTGGGGAATCCAAGCAGATCATGCAAAGACTGACACATGGCTTAGACATCTGGGATTTGAGGATCAGTGTGTGAGAAAGGAGAGAGCACAGAAAGGTAGCTCCATGGAGTTCTTAAGTCTTCAATCAATGCTAAACATTTAAGCAGGTTTGGGGTGGAACTCCATAAGCTTGACAGAGAGTAGCTATGGGCCTCACCGGGCTGGGGGGAATATAGAAAACTCTGTTAGCTGGGGTCAAGAGACCTCACTATTTACTCTTCGCATTCAACTGAGACGCTAGAAAAAACATGCACTGGGCTGGTAAGAGGGCTAGGTGGGTAAAGGTTCTTGCCACCAAGCTTGGCAATCTGAACTTTATCCCCAAGGACCCCATGGTGGAAGGAGAGAAATGACTCTTGCAAGTTGTCCTCTGAACTATGACACATGTGTACACACACACACACACACACACACACACACACACACACACACATACACTCAATCAATCAATCAATCAATGTGTTTTTTTTTTTTTTTTTTTTTTTTTTTTTTTACTGGGGTTGGAGAGGTGGCTCAGCAGTTAAATGCATTTGTTGCTCTTGCAGAGGACCCAGATTTGGTTCCCAGAACCCATATGATGGCTCACAACTGTCTATAACTCCTGTTTCAAAGGATCTGGTGCCTTTTCTCACCTTCTTGGGCACTAGGCACACACATGATACACGTATATGCAGGCAAAAATACTCACACATAAAATAAAATAAAAGTAAATTGGGAGCTTGTGAGATGCCTGAGTAGTTTAAGAGCACTTGTTGCTCTTGCAGAAGACCCAGGTTCAGTTCCCAGTATCTACATGGTAACACACAACTATTTCTAATTCCAGACCCAGGGGATTCGTGTCCTCTTGTGACCTCATCAGGCACCAAGCATGCACATAGTGCACATGCATACATGCAGGAAAAACACATTAAATACATTAAACAAATATAATAAAAATTAAAATAGTCAGGCAGTGATGGCACATGCCTTTAATCCCAGCACTGAGGAGGCAGAGGCAGGCGGATCTCTGTGAGTTTGAGGCCAGCCTGTTTTACAGAGTAAGTTCCAGGATAACCAGGGCTACACAGAGAAACCCTGTCTCAAAACAAATCTTAAAAAGACATAAAAGGAAAGCCACGTATCAGGAGTAGGGCTACCCTAGTCCTAGAATATGGACTAAATAGATCTTCCTAGGGAAGCTTAAAAACAGGCTCAAAAGACTCCAGATAAATAAATTACTGTCTGCTTGGGGGAAAAAAAACACAACCAAATCTTGACAACCAAAACTTTAGTATTCAGAATGTCCACTATAAAACGTAAACTTAAGTATTAGGGAAAAATCAGAAAAATATAACCCATAACCATATTTATAAAACAACATAAATTAACCCAGCATTGAAAGAGCAGGTAATGACTTCTAAGCAGTTGTTATGAGCATAGAAAGTAAGGGCAAATTAGCACATGGGGTCAATGAGTCCCATTGGTAAACTGCAGCAGCTCACTGTGGGTGATGAAGAGACCAAAGACAAAATGAAGTAGACTGTAGACTGACTCACAATATCTGCAACATCTGGAATAAAATTTGGTGGGTGGGATCCAACAGTAGAATGAAAACTACGGAAGGAAAGCCAGTGAACTTGAGAGGAAAATGGCATTTTTCCAGAGCAATGCTCATGGGCAAGTGGGTGCAGGGCAGGCTGGAAAAGGGAAGTAAGCATTGGATGCTGTCAGGTTTTCGCATGCATGTACCTGCAATCTCAAAATGAGAGGAAAGAAATGGTGCCAAAACCCGGGACATTTGGTATTTGAACAGGGTCTGTTTGTCTCCCTTTACTCATGTGTGGTGCTGGTTGAGCAGCCCCCTTGAGCAGTGTATTTCGGTGAGTAGGCCCCTCTACATTGTGTAAATTCGGTCCCTTCAGCAAGTAAATGCTGGGACCCCCACTTTCTTCTTTCTGTTTGTCTTGTCTGTGAGTCTGTCTGTACAGTAAGGTGGCACATACTTTTGTTCAGGCTCGCCTGGTGTTTCCATATAAGGGCTGGTCCCTCAGGAAACAGAGCCACAGTCTATTTTTAGTTGTGTATGTGTGTATGTATATGTATATGTGTGTGTGTGAATGCATGCATGTGTTTGTGGGTTATGATGCCTGGAGAGATGGCTCAGCAGTTAAGAGTACTTGCTGCTCCTTCAGAGAAAATGTGGGAACCTGATCTTTGGATAAGAGTTCTGTTCCTGGCCAGAAAAAGAGAAGTGGCTTCAGAAGTAATTCTCCAATTGTTTTTTTATGCCCATTTTGTTGACTATAATTGCTGGCCGAAAGTCATCCTCTACTGAGGAGGTCATTAAGGTCCACAACAAGCACTGTCAGAAACAAATGTAACACCAATTTATCTATTGCCTTCATTCCATCCATGACTAATATTTCCTCTGCCTCTGCTGGCAAGGAGAGGCATGAGAATAGGCGTAAAGTAAAGGAAAGGGATAGAAAGAGAAAAAAAATGAGTGGCTACCCCCTCACTGCAGTATCCACAGAGTGATTGACTGGATGTCTGCCCACTGAGACAGCTGCTCCGCATACCTCCCAGCCTATTCCACCCATGGTGCCGCACATGCTCACCATGGCATTTCCAGTTAATGTGGGCCCCAATGCGGCTAACCAGCCATGGATACCTACCCCTCTTGCAGACCTGTCTTTGGTCCGTAAGGCTACTAATGAATCAGGTCCTGACTCACCATATTTTGAGCAAGTCCTACGGCAATGGGCAATGCATTTACAGACTTATTATGACTGGTACCATTTGATGAAGGTTGTGTTGGAGCCTGTGGTCTTCCTTAATTGGCAAGCTGCCTATGATGACCAGGCTGAGGCTCAGGCTCATTTTAATATACAGCACAACATCGCTATTTCTCTTGAGATGCTCACGGGCCAAGGACCATATATTAACCCTGTCATACAAGCCCAAATTGGACAACACACTTATTTACTTGCCTTGGGAGACACCATTGCCCTTGGTGCATTGAAGGGATCCCATCACCCTTCAGTGACAACACTCTGTTCCCCTATTAACCCAAGGGAGAGGGTATACTTGCATTTTCCCCCCAGAATACCATCACACCGATATGAGTACCCTCCAGAGATGTGTGTCTGGCAACAGACCAAGAGACTTTGGACAAAGAAGAAGCTTCAGAGGGATAATGTATGATTTGCCCTGCTACTGTGGTATTAGTGAAGGTCATGTCATCACTGGTATGTGACTCTAGAGATTAAGCAATTGTCTCACCCCCTACAAGACCGATTATATATCACCAGAAGGACTTAGGATTGGCACATTTTATATAAAAATGACTGGGGTCCCATCCATGTCATTGAGACTGAAACTTTTACTAATCCTTCTCTTGTTTAAATATCTTCTGCAACAGGTTCACCAGCAGAAGGCGGACACAAAGGCAACCCTATAGGTTTTATTGGCTCTCAGATACCTAGATTATTGGCTCACTGAGATACAGAAGGCTACTGCCTAAAGCCCACCACCCAGACAGCTCTCCAGGATTGATGCTCTCCCAGGGCTGGTAGTCAATGACGGATATGAGCTTGTTTGGCAAGCCAATCTAAGACAGGCACAGTCCATTATGCTGAGCTCTCCTGAGGTGGGGTCAGCAAGGTTAGGGCAATGCACTAGCTCCCACTGAGCATGTCCTATAAAATAATAAAAAGGGCGGATATGTGGGATGACTCATCCCTAGCAGGCTTGAGGCCCAGTCAAGTATAAAAGACAATTTCTGAGAGCCAGCCTGGGTCTGCCTAAGGGCCTTAGCAACAGCACCTGAAACATGATCTAGAGATGACCTGGACCAATGAGAGACAGCCATGTCACACCAGCTGATGCATATTCATCAGACCTCCCCCCAGGGAGGGGTGGAGGGTATATAAGGCTTGCCTCTTCCTGAATAAACTGAGCTTGTTGTTTCGACTTTCTCCCTGAGTCTGTGTGCTGTTGACTCTGCACCTACTTGTCCCCCTCCCCCAAAGGGAACAACAGAAAGGACCCTGCTACAAAGAAAGATTAGGGCAGAAAAAAAAATTAAAGCAATTATGACCAGGACTGGAGATGCAGCTCCAGGGATAGAATGTTTGCCTAGAAAGCCAGAAACTGAGTTCAGTACCCAGCATCACACAAGCCAGGTATGGTGGGTGGGATTATAGGCATACACCAAAGCCTCGGAGCCACTCTTGACTACATGTACATTTGAGACTAGACTCTGTCAAAAGAAAGAAAGAGAGAGATAAAGCAAGCTGATAGTTTCCCAAATGAGATGGAGGAGGATATCAATTCACAGAGCCTAGGGGGACCTCACAGCTACCACATTCATCTAGGATCCAGAGAGACCAACAACAAAGAACACCTAATAAGGGCAAGACTGGATATCAACAGCAAGAAACTCCTCAAACATAACTCCAGATGCCTAGACACCAGTACAACACCACCAATATGAACAACAGGATAATACAGCTCCTCCAGAACCCAATAATCCTACTACAGTTGGCCCTGAGAAGTGCAATATAGCTGAAGTACAAGACAAGGACTTCAAAATAGCAATTATGAATATGTTCAGGGACCTTAAAGAGGCTGTAAATAAATCCTTTAATGAAGACTATGGAAACACAAAGAAACAGTTGAATGAAATAATGGAAACAGTTCAAGACATGGAAGTAGAAATGGAATCATTAATGGAAACCCAAACTGAAATACAATTGAAAATGAAAAACCTCAGAGGTAAGCCTCGCCAACAGAGAAGGTAGAAGTCAAATAAAATGTTAAATCTAAAAAAATCCAGGCACAAAACATCTTGGAAATCTGAGACACTATGAAAAGATCAAATCTATGAATAATAGGAATAAAGAAAGGAGAAGAAACCCAGCTCAAAGACACAGAAAATATTTTCAACAAAATCATAGAAAAAAACTTTCTCTAACCTAAAGAAGGAGGTCTCTATCAAGGTACAAGAAGCATACAGAACATCAAATAGACAAGACCAGAAAAGAAATTCCACACAACACATAATAATCAAAACACTAAATGGGCAGAACAAAGAAAGGATATTAAAAGCTGCAAGGGAAAAAGACTAAGTAATGTACAAAGGCAGACCCATAAGAATAACATTTGACTTCTCAATAGAGACTCTAAAAGCCAAAGGGCCTAGATAGATGTTCTACAGACTCTAAGAGACCAAATATGCCAGCCCAGACTACTATACCCAGCACAACAGATCACAATAGATGGAGAAAGAAAATATTCCATGATAAAGCCAAATTTAAGCAGTACTAACTACAAAACTAGCTTTATAGAAGGTGTTAGAAGGAAAACTTCAATCTGAAGAGTAACCACACCCAAGAAAACACAGAGAATAAATAATCCCAGACCAGCAAATCAAAAGAGAGGAAAAAACTCACACCATAACAACAAAACAACAGGAATAAATAAACACTGCTCGTGGATAACTCTCAATATTAATGGTCTCAGTTCCACAATAAAAAGTCACAGGCTAACAGACTGGATTAGAAAACAGGATCTATGCTGGGCGGTGCTGGCACACACCTTTAATCCCAGCACTCCAGAGGCAGAGGCAGGAGGATCTGTGAGTTCAGGGCCAGCCTGGTCTACAGAGCGAGTTCCAGAAGAGCCAAAGCTACACAGAGAAAGAGCTGTCTCAAAAAACAAAAGCAAAACATACTTTAAAAATCTGTACTCTACCAAACTGGAAAACCTAAAAGATCGAATAATAAGTAATTAAAACAGACCCATACCTCCTAGTGAAGTAGAAATATTAATTAAAAGTCTCCCAGCCAAAAATAAAGCTCAGGGCCAATTAGATTCACCACAGAATTCTGCCAGACTTTCAAAGAAGAATTAACACCAATAACTCAAATGATTCTGCAATATAGAAAGGAAAGAAGCATTTCCTAATTCTTTTTCAAGGCCACCATTATCCTGAAACCTAAGCCACACAAAGACCCCCAAAAAAGAAAATTATAGACCAAGATCACTCAGAAGCATAGATCCAAAAAATCCTAATAAAATACTTGCAAACTGAATCCAAGAACATATAAATATGATTACCCATCATGATCAAGTGGGCCTTATCCCATCTATCAGATGCAGAAAAAGCTTTTGACAAAATCCAACATCCCCTTGTGATCAAAGTCCTGAAAGACTAGGGACATTAGGGACATACCTCAACATAATTTACAGCAAGCCCACAGCCAACATTAACCTAAACAGAGGGAAACTCAAAGCATTTCCACTAAAATTAGGAACAAGACAAGGATGTCTACTCTCTGCATACCTAGTCAATATAGTACCTGAAGTCTTAGCTAGAGCCGTAAGACAAGTGCGGGAGATCAAGGGAACACAAATAGGAAAGGAAGAAGTCAAGGTGTCTTTATTTGCACACGGTATGGTTTTATACACAAAAGACCCTAAACACTCCATTAGGAAACTTTTACAGCTAATAAACACTTTCATCAAAGTAGCAGGATATAAAATAAACACACAAAAAATAAGTATACTTCCTATTTACAAGGACAGACTGAGGAAGAAATCAGGGAAATAGCACCTTTCATAAAAGCCTCAAAAAAGTGTCGTGGGGTAACTCTAACTAAGCAAGTGAAAGACTTTAAGATACTGAAGAAAGAAATTGAAGAAGACACCAGAAGAGGAAAGATCTCCCATACTCATGGATTGATAGGACCAATATTGTAAAAATGGCCATCCTACCAAAAGCAACCACCATCAAAATTCTAACATAATTCTTCACAGAAAGTAAAACAAAACAAAACAAAACAAAAAAAACTTTCAACTGCATAGGGAAACAACAACAACAAAAATTGCTAAAACTATCCTGGAAAAAAAAATTCTGGAAGTATCACCACCTCAGCTTTCAAGCTATACTACAGAGCTCATACTAATAAACAGTGTGGCCTTTGAATAAAAACAGACATGCTGATCAATGGAATTGAATTTAAGACCCAGAGATAAATCTACACACCTGTGGACACCTGATTTTTGGAAAGGAAGCCAGAAATACACTGGAGAAAAGACAGCATCTTCAACAAATGGTACTGGTCAGACTGGATGGCTGCATGTAGAAGAATGCAAATAGATCCATACTTATCATCCTGCAGAAAATTCAACTCCAGATGGATCAAGGACCTCAACATAAAACCAGATACACTGGGGCTGGAGAGATGGCTCAGTGGTTAAAGGGACTGGCTACACTTCCAGATGGACCCAGGTTCAATTCCCAACACCCACATGGCAGCTCACACCTATCTGTAACTCAAGTTCCAGTGGATCTGAATCCCTCACACAGATAGAACACCAATACACAGAGAGGCCTCTACTTCTAGCCTTGCTCGTTCTCAAAGAAAGGATTTCCCGAATCAGGGCTGGGGGAGAGGAAGTGACCAAGGAGACAGGAGGAGAGGAGGGAGGGAAAGAAGAAAGGAGGAAGAAAGAGAGAGAAAAATCTAATTAATATTTTCATTAAAAAAAACTGGAGCCTTTAATCCCAGCACTCGGGAGGCAGAGGCAGGCGGATCTCTGTGAGTTCGAGGCCAGCCTGGACTACAGAGTGAGTTCCAGGAAAGTCGCAAAGCTACACAGAGAAACCCTGTCTCGAAAAACCAAAAAAAAAAAAAAAAAACTGGATACACTGAAGCTGATAGAAGAGAAAGTGGGAAGTAGCCTGGAACTCACTGGCACAGGAGACAACTTCCTGAACAGAACGCCATTAGCACAGGCACTAAGATCAACATTTAATAAATGGGACCTCTCTTAGCAATAGTGGAGATGGTGCCTGAACTGGCCATCTCCTGTAATCAGATTGGTGACTACCTGAATTGTCATCAGAGAGCCTTCATCAAGTAACTGATGGAAGCAAATTCAGAGATCCACAGCCAAGCCCTGGACCGAGCTCCAAGAATCCTGTTGGAGAGAGGGAAAGGGAATATACAAGGCATGGTGAGTCAAGGTCATGACGGGGGAACCCACAGAGACAGCTGACCTGGGCTTGTGGGAGCTCATGGACTTTGAACCGACAGTGAGGGAGCCTGCATGGGACCAACCTAGGGCCTCTGCATGTGTGTGACAGCTGTGTAGCTTGGTCTATTTGTGGGGCTCCTAGCAGTGGGATCAGGACCTATCCTTGGCACTTGATCTGGCTTTTGGGAACCTATTCCCCATACTAGGTTGTCTCACCCAGTCTTGATGCAGGGGAGGAGTTTGGTCCTGCCTCAACTTGATGTTTTGTTGACGTCCATGGGAGGCTTGCCCCTTATGAACAGAGATGGAGGAGGAATAGATGAGGGTGGGGTAGAGGGGAGGTAGAGGAAGGGAATGGGAGAAAAGGATGGAGGGGAGATGTAAAATAAATGAAAAATCTAAATAAATAAACAAACAAACAAACAAACAAACAAATAAATAGGACCTCATCAAGATGAAAAGCTTCTGTATAGCAAAGGACACCATCATTTGGGCAAAGTGGCAGGCTACAGAATGGGAAAAGATCTTTACCATTTACAAATTGGATAGATAGTTAATATCTAAAATATATAAGGAACTAAAAATAATCAAGAAAACAAACAACCCAATTTTTTTAAAATGGGGGTACTGAACAAAGCAGAGATTTCTCAAAAGATGAAACACAAATGGTTGAGAAACATCTTAAAAAAAGGTTCAACATCCTTAGCCATCAGGAAAATGCAAATTAAAACGACTTTGAGAATTCATCTCCCCCCAGCTCAGAATAGCCAACATCAATAAAACAAATTACAGCACATGCTAGAAAGGATGTGGAGAAAGGGGAACACTTGTTTACTGCTGGTGGGAGTGCAAATGTGTACAGCCACCACAGAAATCAGTGTGGTAGTTGCTCGGGAAGCTGGGAGTAGATCTACCTTAAGATCCAGCTATATAGCTCTTGGGTATGTACCCAAAGGATGCTTCATCCTGCTCCTGAGGCACTTGCTCAACTATGTTCATTGCTGCTCTATTCATAATAGCCAGACATTGGAAACAGCCTAGATGTCCATCAACAAATGAATGGGTAATGGAAATACCGTACGTTTATACAATAGAGCTAGAAAAAAATTATACTGAGCTAGAAAAAACTATACTGAGTGAGATAACCCAGACCCCAAAAGACAAATTTTGCATATTTTCTCTTATATGTGGATGTTAGCTTTCAAGACTTTGCTATACATGCTACAATCTGTATATCCAGAGGTTAGGTATCTAAAAAGGCACTAGAGAGGATGAGCGGATCTTCCAAGGAAGAGAAGTAGAATATATTGTTCTAGAAAGACTAAGAGAATGGGCCAAGTGAACAAAAGTAAATTTAATAAAAATTAGTTCTTTGAAAAAATAAAACAAATTGATAAACACCACCAGGAATGAGTGAGGAAAAGAGAAGAAAACCCCAACTGTCAGAGTTAGAAAAGAAGAGGTACCACTGTAGAGTTTACAGACTTAGCAGGCTCATATGAATAACCTCATCAGCACATTCATCAACTTAGAGTAAATGGACATATTCCTCCAGAAACACAACTCTATTAAACAGAAGAAATTAAAAACCCAAGCATCAGCTGGATGTGGCTCTACATGCCTTTAATCCTAGTGCGGTGGGATGGTCTGTATGTCAAATGTGTTGCTCTGATTGGTCAATAAATAAAACACTGATTGGCCAATAGCCAGGCAGGAAGTATAGGCGGGACTAACAGAGAGGAGAATTGAGAGAACAGGAAGGCAGAGGGAGACACTGCCAGCTGCCGCCATGACAAGCAGCATGTGAAGATGCCGGTAAGTCACGAGCCATGTGGCAAGGTATAGATTTATAGAAATGGATTAATTTAAGATGTAAGAACTAGGCAGCTAGAAGCCTGAGCCATTAGGCCAAACAGTTTAAATAATATAAGCGTCTGTGTGTTTATTTTATAAGTGGGCTGTCAGACTGCCGGGGCTTGGTGGGACCCAGAGAGAAAACTCTCCAGCTACATCCTAGTACTTGGGAGGCAGAGGCAGGCAGATCCCAGAGTTCAATGCCAGCCTGGTCTACAGAGTGAGTTCCAGGACAGTCAGGCTACACAGAGAAACCCTATCTTGGAAAACAAAACAACTGATTTTTAAAAAATCTAGCAAAATTATGATTCAAAGCTGACAAAAATATGAGAAAATGAAACTAGAGACCAATACATTACAAATATAGGCATATAATTCTCTATTAGAATATCAGAAAAACAAATTATGGTTTTTGTTTTTCTTTTTCTTGTTTTGTTTGGGGGAGTTAGATGGGGGTAGTGGGTACTTAGGAGAGCCAGGCCTCGTGCATACTAGGCAAGCTCATGAATACTAAGCTGTGTCCACACTCTCCACCTCTTTTCCTCTCATTTCATTTTTTTTTACAACCTCATTGTACAGCTCAGGTTGTCTTTGAACTTGGGATCTTCCTGCCTTAGTTTCCCAAATAGCTGTATGTACAGGCAGGTGCAACCACACCCAGCTTGTTACTTATATTTTATATTTCACTAATTTTAAATCTTTTTTTTCTAAAACGAATACCTAAAGCTATACATTTCCCTTTAATGTCTGCTTTAGCTATACCCCACAAACCTGGACGTGTTATATTTCCATCAACATTCAGTCAAGAAATAGGTTCTGAGCCAGTGAGATGGCTTAGTGAATAGGAACATCGGTAGCCAAGCCTGAAACCTGAGTCCAATCTCCAGGATCCACATGGTATGGGTAGAAAACTGACTCCCACAGATTGTCCTGTGACTTCTACACACATATCATGGTACATGTGCATGCCCCCCCTCCACACATACACACTCACACACAAAACAAACAAACAAGTAAATAAATAAATATACGTCTGTTTAAAAAAAATAAGGTAGTGGAGTGATAGAGGAAGGCATCCAATATGAACCTTTGGCTTCCACCTACACATGAACACCTACCTGCACATACATATGTACACACACATGCACACACACACACAGGTGTAAAACATATACCCACACAAAATAAAAAGGTATGAGCAAGTAGACTTTATCCCAAGAACATAAAATCGAAAACCAATCAGTAGTTATTCAATACATTAATGTGGCAAAGGAGAAACACCATGTGACTATTCCATAACTCATTCAGGAAAAGCAATTGGCAAACTTGATCCTGAGAACTCCCACAGCACAGGAGCAGAAGAGCATGTCCTGAACCTGACAAATGTCTGTGAACAACCCACAGTCGTGGTGTTATAGATTGGACTAGAGATTGGCAAAGAGAGACTATATGCACTCCATCAGAGGCACAGGCTCTCACTCTGGATTCCTAAGTGATGCAGCCAGTGATACAGGACTTGTAGGATGTGACCTGACCCAAGCCCAGCTGCCCACTTAACTTGGGTTCCAACCTGCTCTCTGATCCCTCGGTACAAGAATGGTCCTGCCAGAACTGAGAAGGAAGCCAAACCCTGGCTACATTACTCACTGCTTTTGAAAACTCAGGCTTACGTCACCAAGTGGGACCAGTAGTCCTGTGTACTTCCATTTAAGGGCAGCTTTATAAATACCAAGCTCTGCTGTTTCTTAGCTGTGCTTACCATGGGCAAAACTGCATGTTCATCTGGGGAAAATGAACTGTGTCTTGGCTTCCAACTTTCTCACATTGCCCATAACCTGTCTCTCTACACAGTGCAACTCTTCCAGTTCTGTCACTTTCTATAACCTTATTTTTCTTTCTTCATAGCCTTTGAATCTGTCTCCCCAGCTAGGATACAAGCATGGGGCTGGGGATGTAACTCAGTGGTAGAGTGCTTGCTTAGACTCTTTGAAGCCCTGGATTCAATGCCCAGTGTTGCCAAAGAAAATAAAATTTACAACATGAAACATTAGTACTATGGGATCAAGAAGTTTTTCTTTCTAGTACCAGCTGTACTTCCAGAGTGTAGAACAGTGCTTGATGTACAACAGATACTCAATAAATACTTGCTAAATGAATGAGTATGTTCTGCAGCTTAACAATCTCTTGGCGTCTCAGCAACCTTAAGCTAAAGCCTAACTCCTTAGAATAGCTTGCTCAACCCCTTCTGAACCATATGTACTTGCTTCTTCCTCCTGTATCAACACTCCCTCCTCCTCCTCCTCCTCCTCCTCCTCCTCACCATCATCTTCCTTCTCTTCCTCTTGACAGGATCTCATATATCCCAGATCTCATCAACCTCTATGACCCCTGCTGGCCCCAAATTTGATCTGTAGCTGAGGGTGTCCTTGAACTTCTGATCCTCTTGCCTTGACCTCCTGAGTGCTGGGAAACACAACTGGTTTATAGGATGCTGAGAATTGAACTGAGGGCTGTATGCAAGCTGGGCAAGCGCTCTACAAAGTGGGCTACACGCGCCCCCCCCACCACCACCACCACTGACTCTTCTTGCCTGACAATTTCCCTTCCACTTCCCTAACTTCCTAGCTGATTCTGCATCCCAGACTTCCAGCACATCTTTCAGATCCTCAAAGCTGCCAAGATCTCTCTGATTGCTGTGCTCTCAATCACCCAGACTCTTGTTGTATATCAGGTGTGGGTTCACACTGGTCTTAGAATCAAGACACAGAGGCTAAGGATGAAATTAGCCTTTCCATCTGCAGGAGGATCAGCCTCTTAAGACTGACTCCCTCATAGCTTAGCAAAGGTCCTTTTTATTGTTCTCCAGTTCACACTTTTAGCAAGTTAATTTCCATATTCTAAAACCTCTTATCTAAGCTCCCCAAAGGGTCAAAGCCAAATGCAAATTCTCAGGAATACCACAGTTTTCTGGGTTGTTCTTCAATCAAGTTTGCATAGGATTTGAACCCCTAGAAAGCTCTCAGGTAAGACTTCAAAAAGAAGGTCCCAGAGACAGAAAGTAAAAATCACAAAAGACAGATCAAAACTGGGTGCTAACACTCTGGAATCAAATCGGCTGCAGTTATGTAAGAATTCCCCCAAAATATCCCCCTTTTTTATATGCAACAATTAATTATTTTGGAGATTATATACAGCAAATACAGCCTTTTCTCTATCTCTCTGTTTTACAATCTCATATAAGTCAAAACACATTTTAAAGCCAATAAGGTTACTATTGCTAGCACAAGAGTAACACTGGCTAAAACAATAAATCTATTAAATTGATTCACAGATTTGAATGAGTATACCATATCTGCAAGGTTCTCCATAACATCTGTTCCTGTCATATCAGGTAACTTTTTTGTAAAAGTTTCCTTAATTTCTTGCTGTAGATCATAAATCATTTGAGAAGAATTAGGGTGACCCATCAAATGCATCTTAACCTCTTCCCAATCATACTTGCTTTCACTGAACTTTAAAGGTGTAATAAAGTAAGATGTAACATTCCAATCACATTTTAATTTTATCTGCTCCTTCAATATTTCTAACTGATCTCCCAACAATATAACAGCTTGTCTCAAATCAGCTAATTCATTCACTATCTCATTATCTATTTTATCTTGTGCAGTCCAAAGTTCTGTAGAATGCTTATGCCAGTCTCTAATGAACTCAGCAGTTTGAATTTCTTTATGAAGTTTGACTCTGGCTCTTGCAGCCATAGCAGTCAATGCAAGAATTCCCATAATAACAGCAATAATCAGTCCAACCATTTGATGTGTTCTTCCTAATATTCTTTCAGCGAGCTTCTATGTCAGAATCATCACAGGTGAGTCTTGCCATGGCCTTGACAACTTCACCAGTATCCAGATTGCTGGACTTGCTCTAAGAATGTACAAACTTTCAGAGGTTAAAGTTTAAAGACACACTAGAATTAACACAGGTATGAAGGGTACAGCATTCACAGTGATGCTGTAATTATTAGGGTGTCATTGTACAGGCCCCTTTAGTAGCAAGTAAGGTAATGATGCACATGCCATAAAAGGATGGCTTTGGTTTAGTCTAAAGGACAAAGTATACATATCATCCTTAATGTTTAACTTTCTTTTCCATGCTTTAAGAGGGTGAAAGGCACTTGTTAATTTCCCCAAGTTAGTCTGAATTGAATTTCCAAATTGTAGGAGAGGACTTGACATTCCAATTCCATGCCATTGGATAGGTTCATTAACAGAAGAACTAATTTCTACAGTTCCATTCAAACTGTACCACTACCGTCTTAACTATGAGTGTGAATATTTTCTTTGAGGGGAGCCATAAGGGTTTCAATCAAAATGTCTCCATGGAGATATTAATTAGCACTTGGGTTTCTCCTACATTATTGCCAATGTACCCAGTCAGATTCCTTGTTGGTAACTCTTATCTCACAAAACGGTAGATTTATGGAACTAGTAGCATTAATCTCCTGTCCTCTAAAAACAGATGCATGAAGCATATAAAACTTATTATGATAATCTTGGGTAGTGTTGACTATGGATAGCCATACTTGAAAGGTTATATCTGGACACTGAATTCCATTTTCCATACAAATAGGAATTCCTGGTACTTCCACAGTATAATTTTTAAATCTATTTATCCTCCTCCACTTGGTTGTCATAAGATCAGGTAGCCAAGAAGATTCATTAACCACCACAGGACTATCCGTATCTCCCCAACTTACTGCTAAGTTAATTGGAGGACTAGGAATAAAGACCTAGTAATTATGATCAGTCCCCATTACCTGCACAGTTACCACCGATACATGGCAAGGAAAGATTTGTAGCACTCAAAGGTTTCTGAGTCATTTGACCTATTCCCTCCCCTTTGTCACACAATTCTTGAGCTGTCCCCAGGTGGGAGGATCAGCTGTCTGTTCCAAAGGCCTTGTGCATTTTTTTTATCAGAGGCATCTCAGCAACCCAAGCATCCAAGAGACTCCTCTTCTCCTCTTGCTCATGCTGGATTTTTTTTTAAAATCAATTTTGATGGGATCCACAATTTTTATCTCCTGTAGAAATAGAAGCATACCCTCAACTCCATCTTAACACTTTTCCTGAACTCCATACAGATGTTAAAACATCTTTATAATATATTGGCTGACCCAATTCAGCAGTTTCGTCCATAAACCAATGTCTTTCAATAGCTGTTGTCCCAGTTTCATTAGTGTTTAAAAATTTTAAGGCTAGTATGGCATTATGCAGTTTATCCCTGAGGGTCCTCATATTCCCCTTCTGTTTGAGAAGCATCTCCTTTAGAGTGTGAATAGATCTTTAAACAATTGCTTGTCCTGTAGGATTATATAGTATCACTGTAATGTGTTTTATGTTGTAACATGCAAAAAATTGTTTCATTTTACTGGAAACATAAGCTGGGGCATTATCAGTTTTAATTTGTATCAGTATGCCTATTATAGTTATTGTTTCTAATAAATGTGTAATTATAGAATCAGCCTTTTCAGAACTTAAGGCAGTTACCCATTGAAACCCAGAGTATGTATCAGTGGTATGATGAATATATTCAATTTTCCAAATTCTGCTAAAGGAAATACATTCATTTGCCAAATTTCATTCCTTTGTGTACCTTTAGGATTAGATCCTGCAGGTAAAGGAACTTAATTATATAAAAGAACAAGCAGGACAGTTGTTGTTGTTTTTATTTTGTTTTTTTTTTTATAATTTCCTTAGCTTGTTGCCAAGTAGTAGAAATTTTTACCTTAAGCCCCTACTATTAACATAATGTTTCTTATGAAATTCTGAAGCTTCCAACACATTTCCTATCAGTAATTGATCAAATAATTCATTTCCTTTTGCTAATGGTCCAGGCAACACAGTATGAAATCAAATATGGGTAATATAAAGTGGGCAATTCCTTTCTCAGGATTGCCTGTTGTAGTTGTACAAATAATAAATGAATTATTAGGAATAAGCTCAGCAGTTTCTATATGCAATACAACCACTTCTGCATATTGAAAATCAGTAATTATATTAAGAGATTCATTAAAGTCTGATAAAAACATCAGAAAGGCATATATCTCAGATTTTTGAACTGAATCATATGAACTTTGAAGTACTTTACTGATGCTTCTTGCTTTATAACCAGCCATTCCTAATTTATTTGCATCAGTATAAAATGTAAGAGCCACAGAAATAAGTGCCCTTTTCACTATGCAGGGAAGAATCCATTCAGTTATTTTTGTAAATTGAAGTTGCTTACTTTTTGGATATTTGTTATTAATTTCTCCTAAGAAATTACTACAAGCTCTTTGTCAGTTGTCATTAATCACCCACAATTGCACAATTTCAGCATTAGTATAGGGCACTACAATCTCAGCTGGATCCTTTCCTGAAAATTGACAAAGTCTTATTCTTCCCTTTGTGATTAATACAGGAACCTTTTCTATATGACTCTTTAACTTTTTACTCTGTTTGTGAGCTAGGAAAATCCATTTCAAAATATTGTCATCCCTTTGCATAATAAGTCCAGTAGGGGAATGATTGGAAGGTACAGTTACTAAAATACTTTTAGTTGTGAGATCTAATTGATCCATATAGGCATTTTGTAGGTTTTGTTCTACTTGAGTTAATTCCCTTTCAGCCTCAGCTGTTAATTGTCTTGGAGTGTTTAAATCTGAGTCACCTTGCAAAATTTGAAACAAATTACTTAATTCTTGAGCAAACAAGCCAATGATAGGGTGCAACCAATTAATATCACCCAATAATTTTTGAAAATCATTAAGAGTGTGCAACTGGGGGCTGGAGAGATGGCTCAGAGGTTAAGAGCACTGGCTGCTCTTCCAGAGGTCCTGAGTTCAATTCCTAGCAACCACATGGTGGCTTACAACCATCTCTAATGAGATCTTGTGCCCTCTTCTGGCCTGCAAGGATACATGCAGACAGGACACTGTATACATAATAAATAAATTAATTTAAAAAAAGAGTGTGCAATTGCTCTCTTCTAATCTGTATCTTTTGTAGCTGAATTCTGTTTATGTAATTTAAATCCTAAATAACTAAGAGAATCTCTTCTTTCTATTTTTTTCAGGAGAAATTTGTAATACCCAACAGAGTAAAATTTTCTTTACCACATTAAACATTTTTTCTAAGGTATCTATATCAGAAACAGCCAATAAAATATCATTTATATAATGATAAATAATTGATTGAGGAAATTGTTTATGAACCATTTCCAGTGGTTGATGTACAAAATATTGACATAAAGTTGGACTATTTAACATTCCCTGGGGAAGGATATTTCAATGATATTGTTTTACTGGTTGAGTATTATTATAAGGGAACTGTAAAAGCAAATTTTTTTTTCTATCCTGTTCTTGTAAAGGAATAGTAAAGAAGTGATCTTATAAATCAATAACTATAATAGGCTAATCTTTAGGTAATAAAAAAGATAAAGGAATTCCAGTCTATAAAGATCTCATAGACTGAATTATTTTACTTATATCTTTTAAATCAGTCAACATTCTCCATTTTCCAGATTTCTTCATTATTACAAATATAGGAGCATTCCAAGGACTAGTGGTTTCCTCTATGTGCTTAGCATCTAACTGTTCTTTTACTAGTTGTTCAAGCTCCTGTAATTTTTCTTTAGTCAAGGGCCCTTGCTCCTTCCATGCAGGCTTATTAGTTAGCCATTTTAAAGGCAGAGCAGTTGAATTACCAGCAGTGGCCCCTACTCCAAATTTGGATAGCCAATTCCTATTTTATCCTGCTGCTGGACAAACTTAATAGCCTATGATTTTTCTTGACAATTTTTTCCAATACCTTTTCTAGGAACATACCTCATTTTAAACATCATTTTATGAGTTGTTTCTGAAATTGTAGGACTATTAATTTGAGCTCTCCATTGTTGTAACAAATCTTTCCCCCATAAATCAGCCACATAAGGCTTTAACATCCCTATTTGTCCTTCAGGCAAATATACATTTAATCTACTCTATACTCTGTTTTACCTGAGATAAGGTTCCAATGCCTAAAAATTGAATGGAGACTTCTTCTAAAGGCCAGTAGGGATTTTAAGAGTTTTGAGAAATTATAGATACATCAGCTTCAGTGTCTAGTAGGCCTGAAATCTCAGTGCTATTTACTTGTAGTTTTAGCTTGGCCTCTCATCATTAATAATAGTTTGTCAAAATACTTTCTTTTTAAGCTGGGCGGCAGTGGTGCACGCCTTAAATCCCAGCACTCGGGAGGCAGAGCCAGGTGGAGCTCTGTGAGTTCGAGGCCAGCCTGGTCTACAGAGCGAGATCCAGGACAGGCACCAAAACTACACAGAGAAACCCTGTCTCAAAAAGCAAAAAAAAAAAAAAAAAAAAAAAAACCAAAAAACTTTCTTTTTAGTACTTTCAAAACCTCCTGTCCTACAATTGGAGCTGCGGGAGTCATAACAGTTGAACAACTTTACCACCAGCGTTTATTTGCAGTCCTTTTCACATAAGCCATCTATAAAAGTATTAAAAAACAATTTCTATAGGATTTTAAGAGCTAACTTTAGGTAATACATGGAGTATTTTTATAAAATTTTAAAAAGAGGATCCTTTTTATAGATCCCAAGTAACATGTACAACTTGCCAATTATTAACAGTAAGAAGCAAACAATTTACCTGTATTTCATTTAGTGGAAAATTAATTTTTGTAGGCTCTTTATCAATAAGAGATTTTTTTTAAATGAACTTTTACCTTAGTAAGTATATTACCTAATAAGCTAACAACCCAATTTGTTT